>OMLB01062252.1:63969-74860 GCA_900302555.1 Myripristis jacobus
AAGAAAAACAGATTTAAAAAAAAAAAAAATTAAAAAAAAAAAAAAAAAAAAAAAAAAAAAAAAAACATCCAAAAAGTGCTGCAAGTTCAACAAGTTCGACTTTTCAGAAAAACAGCCTTCAACATGAACTGCCTATTGTATATACTTCATGTTTCTGCTATTTTTTGCATCCGGCCATTGGTTTCCATCATGTCATATCATTCCACTTTCCAAACTTTCTTCACAGCAGTATTCCATCACCATAACAAAGTCGTCCACATTAGTTTTCCCAAAAGCAGCATTGCTGTTGTGTTTTGATGACTTGAAATTGGAGTGAAACAGACCTGCCCCCAGAAATTGTCCTCAGAAACACATTTGCTTTCCAAAGCCAATTATCAGCTCTGTGGTTTCTGAATGGTGACAACTATGTTAGCTGCAGACACATAACATTATAAGGTGGCTGTTTCAACTAAAAATACAAAACTGAAAATCAAGGGATTTTGATATATGTTGTGAAATCTTTAGTACCCCTGCATGATTTGCAGAATGGTCTGTTGACATGTAAAATGTGAAGAAACTGTAGTAAATGGACTAAACATTCAAAGCAACAGCAGCTGCTCTTGGATGGGTCACATTTTTTTCCACCTGGAGTCTATTTTTTTTTTTTTTTTTGCAATATGTACAGCAGAGAGGCACAAAACATAACAAAGCACAAGGAAATGCACCATATATGACATTAGATTAACACTTTAGGTTGTGGAGCTAATACTTGTAGCCTCTGTTCATCATGCTGACACATGACAGAATAAATAGCAGAGGTTTACTGGGTTAATTATGGAAAAAAAATAATACCAGTTCCTAATATTACACATTGTAATGTTCAATAAATATTGTCTACAGTATAGACCTGGACATGAAAACATAATCCAAGCAGTGACATTTCTGAGGAAAAGTCAGCCTGCTCAAGCCTGTTAAAACACTGCTGGGCTGAATATGCAGGCAGCAACCCAGGGCGCAGCGCTCTCTGTTAATGTTGTGCTGCTGGTCTGATTGTGCATTTATAGTTACAACGTGTCAGCAATAATCACGGGCTGTACTTGATACTCAGAATAAAACAAAAACACCCAAGAGAAAAAAAAGCTGCCTGTTATAAAGGTGGCAATATTTTCTATTTTTAATGTATGCATTGTATCTTGTTTTTGTTGCATTTTTTGTCTTCCTTTTCTCCTTATGGAGTCTGAGTCTGACAATAATAACACAGCTGAAAAAGAAGAAAGACGGTGGCAACTGAGGGAAAAAACATTGAAAAGCCCTTAATTATAAAAATTTTAGCAATTTGTGTTAAATCATACTTGACTTTTGGTAAAGTGCTGGGCTTTATAGTTACCCTGAGATCACAAAAAAACTCATTTTTTTCATGTCATTGCAATTACAGTATTTATGAACAAACTACAAAGTTGTTTTCCCAGCGCAAGATTACTACCCCAGGAGTATTGCAGGTGTGACCCGCCGGATCTACTTTCCAATTCAAACAGGAAAATAACAAGAAAAGGGCGGTTTCATTTCCTCAAAAAAAAATGGGTACCAGGACTTGTTCTGCGGCACATGTGTACATTCCAGCTGTGTGTGTGCTAAAAGGCTTGTTTTAGCAGCACAACACTCTACCAAAGGTCAGTACTGCTTTAAAATGAAAAGGAAGGCAAAGTAAATGAGAGCATCTTCCCCTCTGACACATTGTTCCTGTTAGGTTCCCGTATTGATTTTTAAGACCTAATCAGTACAGATTACCAGTTTTCACAGGTTGAAGTTACAAAGAAGGACTGCTTCATCTTCATGGCTACTGTCAGAAGGGAATGTTTCATGCTTAGCTGATGCAATATGTAAACACATACTTGTGATATGTACATGCACAGATGTGTTTTTCTGCTAATAAATTGCAATAACAATGTATGCGTGTATGCCTTGTGTTTGCACAATATTTACTAAGTATCTCCTGCTCTCTCTCTCTCTCTCTCTCTCTCTCTCTCTCTCTCTCTCTCTCTCTCTCTCTCTCTGTGTTCAGTATTCATTCTCTCTTTCACACTGTTCATTGAAAGCACAGGATGATGTGATAGACGGGTATGAGTGATAAATGAAAGTGTGTTTAGTCAGGTGTTGAAAAATAGAAAATGTGGTTACTTCACCAAGTTGGTTTTTTTTTGTTTTTTTGTTTTTTAATCAGAACAGACCAATTTCTGTCTTAGTCTTCATTAAAATAAATGTTTTTTAATCAGTCCTTTTGCTGAACAAACCCATGCTAAACACTGTGCAGCACTTAATGTAAACTCTGTTATTGTGGACTCTTTGGAATTCATTGTAAACTCTCTTCCTAACCCTAACCCTATACTAACCGGGCTACATACACACATGCAGAACATGGATTTATTTTTTCTAAGCCTCCAAATTTAACTGTTGAATTCCCAAATCAGCATAGACTCTGTCCTTAGTGATTTGACCTGTTGACTCATAATTAAAATAGTAAAAATTTCTGTGTATGTTCTCTTTGAAATGTGACAATCCAACGTAAATACATGAATATGTGAATGTGAGACATTTGATATTATCCATATGATTTAAGACATTGATCTTGCATGCGCTTATGTAGATAACAATATGATAATGATATATCGTTCAGCCCTACAACTCACCTACTTACACTCAGTGTCCACTTCATCAGCTCCACCTGCACTGTCTAATACAGTCCAGTCCAACTGTAGTGCGATAAAGTTTACTCTTATGATTCCTATAATGCTCAGCTTGTCTTGTTGTCACAGTAATAGAGGTGTTCATTCACTTCTGTGTTTGGCATTGAGCTCGTAGGCAGCGAAAGGGTTAGGTTAGGGTGAGTGTGTGTTGCACTGCTCAACCCCTGGACATAAACTAGCAATTGTTACACCCCTAGACACGGCTGTAAGTGCTAGTAGACATTTCAAAGCACAGTATGTGCAGTAATCTGTACATATCGTCCTGGAGATGATTTTCCAGCAGTCATTCACGCGGTTTGTTTGTCTGCTTGTTTCCTCCAGGCTGCGAGGCTCCCGGGTGCTCCTGGTGGGTTTAGGTGGTCTCGGTGCTGAAGTGGCCAAGAACTTAATCCTGGCTGGAGTGAAGGGACTCACTTTACTGGATCATGAACAGGTACACATGCACATCCAAAACATACACATGCAAAAAGAGACACACACTGCACACTAACACGCTCAAAGACAGGGTTTTCATAGACACCATTTACACTTGGTTTTAACATGCTGCATTTGGGGTGATCAGAACAAGTGGACCAAGCTAAATACAAGTGTAAATGGCTGCCAAGATGCATTATGGTCTGATCACTCAAACTGCTTGCCAAGGCGGTCCTCATTTTCCCTCCACCCGCTCCGTGGGCAGCATCAGCCTCCGTTTGGTACTGTAGGTGTGTCTTGCTTTCACACACCTGTATGTAGTGTGTTTTCCATTTCCAATTGCAGTATATTCCCTGAGCATTTTTAAGAGAATGTGTCTTGTGTTACTGTCACATTGCGATTAGGGTTGGGTATCGGTTGGGTTTTATCCGATACCAATGCCTACTCGGTATTTTTTAAACAGTTCCGGTGTTTAAACGGTTCTCAAACTTAAAAAAACCAAAATGCACACACTTTGTCAAAAAACAATACCCTTTTATTTCCAGGGCCAAATTGAACACAATATTAACTTACGTCTTTAAACAATATAAATACAAGTAACATATGGAAATAATAAACTCAGTGTACTGAGTGGAAGTATTGGACATAGCACACGTTGTCACACAGGCTGTTGAATGGCAACGGTGTTTGCTAGCCTACTTGATATGCAATATTTGCAGTTGGCATTAAATTACTAGAAATACCCGAGGAGGAAAGGCTGCTGTCATCATCATCTGTGATGTCCACACTGGCAGGGCTTGGACTCTCTTCCATTTGTCCGGGGAGGCCGACACTGGCTGCTGCTGTTGAAGTTCGTCACGTTCAACAACCGCAAGTTGACTCCAGAGCACCAGGGGGCAGCACTGAAATTTTCGTTCTTATTCGGTCTCGTTACTACCGTTAACGTCGGAACCGGTGCCCTATTGGCACCGCGTTTTGGTACCCAACCCTAATTGCGATGCCCAGTAACAAACATTATCTGGGGGAAAAATGAAACACGACTCTGCTCCTTCTGAGTGGACTGTGGAGGCTAAGTAAAACACAGGAAGCACGAGTTTTTGAAATTAAAGATCCCTTTATTCATAAAGGACCTGAGTTTGGGTACTGCAGATTACAAAACCAAAAGTTACCTGAATACACGTGGTTTTCTAGACAAACACACACACACACACACACACAAACCCTCCTTAACATCCAACTTTCTAACCAATGACGTTTCTCCCCTCACTTCTGGTATCCCTTGATGGACTTCCCACTTTTACCCAATGAGTGCACTTCTCCTGCCTTAGACATCAATCATATCTAAAGATTTCCCAGAACCAGACCCATGTTTTGCCAACCCCGCCTGTACCCTTTGTTCGACAGTAACAGTAACACTGATGTTTTGACTTGTTGACTTTCAACAGCTACACAGCTAAGACACTTTGGAGAGGCGTGATACAGACAGGTGTGAACGGCGATGTGCCTCAGCTGTCCACTTGTGTTTGGATCAGCCAAAACGCACATTACAACCAAGTCTAAACAGGCACATAGTGACCCAGCCTCATTTGGCGCTTTTTCACTAGCACCTACTTGGCTCGACTCGGCTCGACTCTACTCGGCTCAGCTCGGTTTCTGTCGTTTTCCATTACAGTTGTGTACCACCTCATCGTGGGTGGAGTCGTCATAGCAAGGCAGCCCCGTCACCAAGCACAGAAAAGTCTCCACCTCTTCATTTGACCACGGTACCGGTTTGCCTGCCAACTTTGCCAACTTCAGTGATGATCAATGCGCACGGTCACTGTTGCCAGGTTTTTTTTTAAAAATGGCGGGTTTGGTTTTCGTGAAGGAGTTGCTCTCATGTGTCGTCGCTCCTCGTCCAATCAGTGGCCTGCGCTCTGTTTACATCACATTTTCGGCTCGCCTCAGCTCGCTTAGAACCCCAGCTGAGTAGGTACTAAAATAGTAACTGGTGCCAGGTACTACCACCTGATGGAAAACCTTACAAACCGAGTAGAGTTGAGCTGAGTAGGTGCTAGTGGAAAAGCGCCAATTGTTTACTGGTAGTACTGCAATGTGCAATATAACATTTCAGAATATTCAGTCGGTGATATTTAAACCATTCAATGGAATACAGTTAATCTTTATTTACAAAGCATATTTTACATAATTCAGAGTTTGAACTGCTCCCATCTGGCCACAGATTCAGGGTCCCAAAGGCAGGCCAGAACATTTATAAGAAATCTTTTATTCCACATGCCATTCAAGCACTGAATATGATGTGACCATCACTTCTTCTCTGTGGGTTGTGACACTCTTATCTGCTGCTGCTGTTTCATGTTCATTTGCAAAATTTATTTTCTTGTCATCGTACTGTATGTTGTGGAGTGTCTTAATGATTTGCTTGTGTGTCGATCTGTTTATGTGTGATTTTATGCCTTGGAGAGGCCAAAGACAAATTTCCACTAAGGTGGACAATAAAGTCAATATAATCTAATCTAATCATAAAGAATAATGAAGACTGTAATAGAATGGTATTTCAACACGATTGCATCATTAGGATTGAAAATAAGCGACACAAGAAAAAAACAGGATATAAGCAAAACACTGTTGATAAAAGCAGGATAAATAGAACTAAAACTGTAAAACTACTAATTAAGACTTTCTTGATCACTTCAGAATTTCTGTGTTTGCTTGACTTGCACAGGATCACCCACAGTTGACTTGTGGTTCAGTATCAGTCTTTGCAGTACCAGGTTTTGCCACTAGATGGCACCTGCAGTGAAGAAATAGCCCACTACTCCAGTGTTTTTCTCCAGCCAGGGAAGGGAAGATACAGCTGTTTTGCATTGATTTTACTGTGGTTAGGCTGAAGTAACGGCATCACTTTGGCTTCAGATTGTTTTGAAGCCGAAATTAATCAGGACAATTTTGAGGCTCTTTGTTCATGTCTGTGGTCCCGTTTAGCTCAGTGTTGCATTTATCCCAGCACAGTTTTATATCTTGAACTGAACATTGTATGTATTTTTAATATTGTGTTCTGGTATTTATATAAAAAAAGATATTAGACTGCAAACCTTCTCGTCTTATAGAAGAACTAGAACAAGTGACATGCACTGACTGTTGTTTTTTAAATGTAAATGTAATCCGGCTAAATCACGTCCAGGCACAGTCCAAATACAAGAGCGATGTCATGTGTAAAAACCTTTTAAATATATTTCGTAAATTTCACTCTGGCATCTGGTATCTGCCCTTGTCGTGTGTCTCTCAGGTGACGGAGGAGTCGTGTCGAGCCCAGTTCCTGGTTCCAGTGACGGCTCGAGGTCAGAACCGAGCCCAGGCCTCTCTGGAGCGAGCGCAGTACCTCAACCCCATGGTGGAAGTCCGAGCTTACCCCGACCGGCCGGAGGACAAACCAGATGATTTCTTCCTGCAGTTTGACGCAGTGAGTTTTGAGTTTATTTGGGAGATTGCACAGAGGCGACAGTTACTCTTTACGGCATCCAGATACACAGTGGATCAGAACCTGAAACCAAAAGCAAAAGGTACGGTCTGCGATCGTCTCCAGCACAGTCAGTGTGTGCACACTCATGATGTCTTGTACATTTCTACAGCCAAAATAAACAATTCTGCAGCTGCTTTGCTCACCTACTAAGGTGCGCATGCAAAGGATAAACTAGCAAAAAGAAAAAATAATGCTCAGCAGCTCAACTTTTAAGAGCGCAGAAAACCAGCTTTCACAGCAGTTCATATTTCCACTGCCTGACGCTGTGGACGGGGCAACTAAAGGACAGCTTGAGTCACACTCACTGAAATACCACCAAATAGGAGTGGTGTGATTTGAAACAATTTTACCTTAAAGTACAATCCATCTGTATCTTCTTGAAATTAGACATTGAAACATTTGTGTTAATGTCCATGTTGAGACACTGTGAAAAAATGGTATTGGTGATGTACTGTGCATTTTTTGTTTGGTAGCATGTTTTTCTTCACATCAAGTTATTTACACCGCAGTTACTGTAGAGTTTGATGGCAGATGAAGTTTCAGCGATCTAAAACATCAGTGGCAAACGTCAAAGAGTGAGGCCTTCCTTTTAGGGCCGCCATTTTGCGTTGACGTTCAGCAATCACACGGGCAGAAATTTGTGGTAGAAGAAGACAGAGGCCAATTTCTCCACCACAGGAGCAGCAGGTAGACCAGAATGCAACGCGGCCACAAACCATGATTTGTTTGGAGTAAGACAAAAACTTGCACTTGAATTCTTACATTCTCTGGGAAGTGTGCGAAATCACCAACTGAAGTAGAACCGGTTGAGGCAGATTGAGAGGAAAAAAAGATAAATAGCGGGAGTCTTGATAGGATATTGAATCCACGTTACAAGTGAGTCCTTTCTTTGAACATCAGCCGGAGTGTCGAGTCCTGAATCCTTCACCGTAGGAGCGCTTTTATGTCAGGAATTACTTTGTAAAGGAAACGTAACCCTCCTATTATCAATGGTTTACGAAATGATTAACATTGTTTGTCTGCTTGTTTTGTTTGTTTGTTTTGTTTTGTTTCATATTCCATGATGTTTCCTAATTTAATGGGGACAAGTGGGTAATCGTAAAATTAACATAATATGTTTTCAATGTCCTGGGCACATTTTGTACCCAAAATTGTTTCCCCTTATTTAAGCCGTATAAAACATAAAAAATATCAACATTTAACACACATTTGTTTTGCTTGTTTTGAACACTTAGGAACTATAACATGCCATTCATAATCTTCAAAAAACCTTCCCCAGCATTAGGGCCCTAACCAAACATTACCACAGCTCTAGTAGAGCCAGAACCACTGATAGTTAATATGACACTGAACAGGGAAAAACATGATATCCACAAGAACTTTGATGTATAAGGGAGGGTTATGTTTTAGTTAAAGGGCTATTTATTCAACAAGACACATAGAATACCTGTCTCATAAACTTGGGTAACAATTATAATTCTAATCATTTTCTAACAGTTAAAATTTCTGATCTGAATTGATACAAGTGTACAAGTGTTCCCCCTCAAAGGCTGCAAACCAGTCTGACCACTAGATGGAGCCTGTTGTTTATGAAACACACTGCATCCTTGTTTTGCTCCATCAGCCTCTGTGACCAAAACACCCTGTTTGACATGATTTTCATCTGGTGGTTTTGGCTGCAGTGACGATGTCAGTATGGCTTCAGTTTCAGCCAAGAGGGATGGTTTATATTTTGTCACGAGCATCTTCCACATGCCAGCTTTGTGCAGTGATATGCCCTCTTCAGTCAGGACAGTGACAGATGTAAAGTTTCACCTTCCTGTGTTTTTCACTGCCATGCTCAATGGGTAGAAAATCATAGTGATTGTACCTTTTCATGCTTGTGGGCGGGCCTGAACAATTCATTGAAATATTATTGAAATCACAACACCGCCGAGTGCATAATCAAACAGCAGGAGCTTCAGCGTTTTGATAAAGGTAAAGTGTCAGTGTCAGAACAGCTTTATAAAAGTATTGATGGTGCTGCAGAGATGCCTGGCCTACAAATTGAATCGTCTAGACGCATGAAAACATGTTTGTTTGTTTGTTGCAGAGCCCAGCAGAAATCACATCATTTTCAGTTTTATGAAAATAATGATGCAAAAACTGTCATTCCCCTAAAATCTTGAAGCATAACACATTCACATAATCTGTCAAAATAACTGCAATTTGAGTTTTGTTTTGTTTTGACACCAAAATCGTTCAGTGAGGCTTTTTGTTTTTTTGGCATTTCTACTTTATTCGATAGTGACTAGGGGTGTAACGACACACAAAAATCACAGTTCAGTACGTACCTCGGTTTTGAGGTCTCGATTCGGTTCATTTTCAGTACAGTATGGGAACAAAATGCAAAACATAAAATTGCTTTAAACAAGCAATTTTATGTTTGTTAGGAACTTAATTGTAACATTATACAAAATATAGAAAAAAAATAGAATACTGCTGCCAAGTGCTGGTAAATACGTTTTCCAATAGGTAAAATTTTCTAAAATAAACAAAAATATATATAAAATAAGTTTTCCAATAAATAAAATATTCTCAAATAAACAAAAAACATATAAAATATATATTTATAAAAACTCTGATGGCAGTTGTTATAGCTTTGGCCCGATCTGAATTGCTAGGGAGAGGCTGCTTGAATGCCGTAGTCAGCTGTGTTTGCACTAGGGTGTTTTTTTTTTTCTTGTACCAGAGATATTCACACTGGGATGACGCCGTTTCAAATGAAACAGCATGTTTGTCATGTTGCCATGAATGTACCCGATCTCAGCTGAGCAATGTCGACACACTGCCTTCATTTTATCCACTTGTCTTTGTCTGTTGCAATATTTGACCAGGAAGCTGATTTGTTCCCAAACAGGAGATTTTAACGGCAAGGGACGCTCTTCAAGCTCTAGTTTCTCACTTGTGCCAGTTTCGGTAGCATTAGCCGTAGCCATGACATCAGTGCTGAGGCTTCAGGTCATGCTTCGGGTGTAGCTTATTATGCTTCTGCTTCGAGAGACTAGACGCCTCCCCGACGTACTGCTTCCCTCTACTGTTTCACATGTGTAGCTGCAGGTGGATATGGATAAATGAAAAAGAAACTTATGTTGCGCCACCTATTATACTCGTGTGGTAATTCACCCGTGCTGCACACCTCTGTACCGAACCCAACGCCCTGTATCGAAAATTTTCAATACGAATACAGGTACTGTTACACCCCTAATAGTGACAGTAGAGAGAGACAGGACAGGCAGGGGAGAGAGAGGGGGCGACATGCAGCAAAGGGCCGGGCCACTTTGGTAAGCACTCAGCCTTGATAAGTGGTATGTGCTCTACCATGTGAGCCACCAAGGCCCCACTCATTCTTATTTTGTCAGAAAATCAAACCCACAAGACTAATGCACAAACATGGCTGTGCTGCAACGTAACAAGATCGTTAGAAGTTAGAAGAATATTTTGGGGTGGCTGGGTGGCTTACCACCACGCGTACCACCGCAATCAAGGCTGTCCCTCGCTGGGACCTGGGTTCGATTTCAAGCTCAGGCCATTTGCTGCATGTCACCCCCTCTCTCCCCTGCATCTCCTTTCTCTCTCTACCATCACTATGAAATATAGCAGGAATGCCAAAAAATAACCTTAAAAAATGAATAATTAAATAAAAAACAATGTTGTCAAAGCTTGAAGTATAACTGTTAGTCATGTACATACATGTACATGTACAAGTTTTGACTGACAACTGTGCCATCATTGCATTATAAGTCTGAACCTCAGGCTGCAAAATTTTCTTAAGCTGTCCGTATATAACATTATTTATTTAACATTGAGCATTCATGAGCCTGAAGAACACCAGGGTTCAGGGTTTGAGTCCCTCTGTAGCTCAGTGGGCAGCATTGGCACTATTGTCTGGGTTTGGGGCTCAATTTATTCATTCACAGAAAGCGTATATAGTTATATTATTGTTACTGTTAAGTCAAGAAATTAATTTAGTTGGAGGGAAAAATGAAGTTAACTCTATTATTCCATTGTAACTACCAAGATGAATTCTGTGGTGTTTGATTGCCGTATATAACCAGACACACAGGCTGGATCCCGGTGTAATTTTATTAATCCTGAAGGCGAGGATGAATATGAAAATCATTAGAAGTCTAATAGACTTTCTTTTTTTTCTCCTATTCTGTCTGGACTACGGCGGCGCTCCTCGTCCCTG
>OMLB01062253.1:0-21712 GCA_900302555.1 Myripristis jacobus
GCCGCGACATTTTTACTTCAGATTTCCAGGGAAATAAACAGTAACGTCTTCTTCAGTTACCGCTTGTGTCCTAACCACGCCTTCACAGGGCTGAAAATAACGACTAATATGTTAGTCGTTAATATCAGGCTAATACAGGCTAATAAAGTAAGTACATCTTCTTACACGGGATAACTGTTAGCTCGCTTACTCACCTGTATAGACCAGCGTAACTTAAGAAAAATAAGATATTTTACAACTGTAGATATTATTCCCACAATTGTTTTGACAAATGTAACAATAAAGTTGGTTTACAGCAAAAGCCTGTGCAGCTACGGTGTATCAGGTGTAATAGCGCAGAGCTTCCTAACGCCTCGGCGGTTACAATCAAAACGTTACCTGAAGTAACTTTAACCGACCGAGTTACCACACACACACACTGCACAAGTTACCATTACAACAGCATAGAGATACTGTGGCATAGTTTTCGTTAGATGACTACCTTATAAGTTACATGTTAAGTGTACTACTTGCACAGCATTGCTTTGGCTGAACGTTTGACAGCACGACTTAACTTTGCCAACTTTGACAAGCTAATGATGACATGATAGCCAAGTAGTAACGTCGAGTTAAGTTTTTATTTTTTTCCTCTCCGACTTCTCTACAAAACTGGATGGTTGTCGTTGAAAACAGCCTCTTGAATAAATGAACGGGGCGATGAGACTTACCATTACCGGAGGGATACCTCAGTTTGGTACATGGAGCATGAGGCAGCCTGCAGGAAACCAAATTCAAATCCCACGACCTCATTATTAGTGTGCTGTCCAGGGCAGGCGTTTTTTATCAGCCCCTGGTCCAAAGGGCGCACTGATCCTTTAGAAGAAGCCTTGAGGAGTTCATGACCTACCTCCTTCAAACACACTCAGGCCTGTTTCCACCTCTCATGTGCTGTCAACAACCGGACAATGCTGGATTAATGTGGACTACACAAAAATGTGTGTGTGTATGTAGGGGGGGTGGAGGGTGGGGAGGTACTAATCATTACCAGGCCCATACCCATCAATAACTTGTCATCTATTTTTCCATGTGCTGTTTTCGCCATTTGTGTTAGTGATAATACAAAAAATGCAGCAGACCCTGTTGAGTCACTTGATCAATGGTTAAAACTGATCAGTGTTTGATACTCTTATGAAGCTACCAGGACTCACATATCTGCTGAACACACACACACATTATTTAAAAAAAAAATGCAAGAATAAAGACAATCTCATTGCCTAACAGAAATCTGTACAACCTTTGATTTACAGTTCTCTCTGACTGCAATCAGGTGTAGTGGTAACATGTAACACATAAGTGCAAAATGCTCTATACTAATGCAAAAGGTACATCAAAACAGTGCTGCTTAAAATGTAATGTTTCCTTTTAACCCCAGGTAAAGTCAAACTCCACAACACATCCACATAATCATAACAACTGATTGCAGGATGCTACTCAATAAGTAAAATTACTAGCAGTATTTGAAAAATATTATGGAGGGGATTGTCTATCTTTTTTTGCCCTATAGGCTGGATGGTGTGGTTGTGAAAACTTTTCAAACAAATACTGTCAACACATGTAATGAAAGGTTGCTGGGGTTTTTTCTTGGTTTACTTTTTCGTCGCAGATGATCAAAGATTTCCTCTGATGAACACACACTCATCTGTGAGGCAGGGGTTCTGCACAAAACAAAAAGTGGAATGTATCGTGGTACTTTGTCATGTCATATTCAGGACTGGCAGGAACCCTTTTCTTGGAAATACAAAACACTAATTTATTCAGTGATACAAAGGGAACTTGATACAAACTTGATACAAAACTTGTTGATGGATGGTGGACATCCCCACAGACCCAGGTTCAAATGTGAGATCTTTGTTATGATATAGTTCAAGCTGCAATCACATCTTAAAACAGCATGAATAGCTCACTTAATCTCAGCCGGGTATGTCTGCTAAGGCAGTCTATGACACCAGGTTGTTGCATCTCACCTGGATGCAATTCAGGCGACCTAACAGCCACTAAAGTTTTCTGATGTTCATCTGTGCGGTAATACACACCACATTTTCATCACAACATGTGCCCGCTGAGTTTCACGGCGGAGTATATATGACTTGTTGCCCGTCATCTTCATGTCTCCATGGCATCAGAACAGGAGTCTTTGACCTTTGACTTCTCTCTTGACTCTGGTTGATTGGTGCTATCCTCCAGGAGTGAGAGGTCAAGCTCAGGCAAGGGCACCCTCCAGTACTGGAAAGAGTTGAAAGTGCTGTCCACATTGACACTGTCACCATCAGCCTTTAAGGAACAATAAAGAAAGGACATTCAAACAGTAAGACTAGAGGAAGTTCTTTCGTACATGTGCTTATATTTCCTACGATCTAGGAATTAAAGACTTGATCCTCCTGCCTGTGTCAAAATGCCTTGATAAGAAGGCTTTAATGTTTTGCACACCAACTACATGAAACTCATTATTGCATTTCCAAAGCTTTCAAACCCTATCTCTGTTGGAGATTTTAAAATAAGGGTATGGGGATGTACAGTACTAGTAAATGTCTTTGCTCTATTTTAACAGTTTGATGCTTAATGTACAATTTTCATTAGTGTTTGCCTTGTTTTGTTTGTAAATATACTGTGTCTTTGATAGGACTTTCATGGCCTGGTCAATAAAAATAAAGAACCTTTACGAAATGAGCTGCACAGAACTAGTCGAGTATAAACACAACAGTGTTTTAGTCCCTTTTGTTGAGATTTTGGCAGATGAGCCCATCCGGCCTTATGTGCCTCAGTTGTAAAATATGTAAAGGGCGCCATCTTATGGACGTTTAATGTCACTGCTTCCGATCTAGAAAGTTCTGGTCCCAGCAGTGTGCTTTCTCTATGCATAATTTCCAAGTACTGTTTTGTTTCATTACTGTCCACTTACTTCATCGCCAGCAGCAGGGCTACAACTGGGATTTGAAGCCACACCATCTTCTCGATGTCGTTTCCTCGGGGCTGGAGATGTGACGGAGGTGCGACGATCTTTCACATTTGCACAAGTCTGCACTGACAAACCATTTTCTGCATGGCTCCGATGGTCGCAATGCGTCGTCTTTCGAGGAATTACTATTTGTTGTTGTTGTTGTTGTTGTTCCTCTCGGTCCTCGAAATTGTACGGTCGTTTTCTGCAGCGGCTGCCCAGCAAAGCCAGAAGCGATGGCGGATCGAAACCCCCGGCTGCAGCCATGCTATCTAGCTGCAGGTCTGCACTGCGGAGTGAGCGGTAACACCTTTTGGAGGGCGCGTCGTGAAAGCAAGTGTCCTCCGCACGTCTCTTGGTCATGAATACAAGCTGTTTCAGTGCGCTGCCGTGCCCCACGAAGGCAAACCGCATTTATTTCTTACATGTGCAGTTGCTATTTCCCGCTGGCGATGTTAGCGCAGAGTCGCAGTAGCACAACACGCACAGTGAAGTTACGAAGCACTTTTAACTGACCAATCAAAACCGAGCACCGCTGTTTGGCCACGCCCCGTCGAGTGTGGAGCCGCTGGACTTCCTGTGCCGGTCGCTCAGAGGTAATACAGGTGCAATTTAAAGGCCAGTTTTGGGAGATACATATTAATCTCAGACAAGTAAAAAATACGATAGTACATAAAAAATATATTGCATTGTTTAAAGAAACAAACGAACTATTCTCAAAGGAAAAATGGGTCCTAGGGACACGGAAAAGCTACCAGTTCGCTGTTGTTGTTTACAAAGGGATATATTTATTATTCAAAAACGCATAAGTTTCGCTCTGTTTGGTTTATAGTGCTCAAATATGATGATTTTTTTTTCTTTTTGATTTGTTAAACTGAAGAAAAGCATGTGAATTGGCAGACCCTGCTAAGGTAAACAAATATTTGTCAAAACTGCATCGTGCATCTTTAAAGTGCTTAATCTTTAAGACGTTATTAAGTGAGAACAATATACCAAATATTCCAGTGAAATTATAGAGTCCAGAATATGTGTTCAGAGAAAGTTCAGGAGATCCCAGTGATGTCAGGGTCATCGTCAGCTTCAGGTTCACTGTGTCAAAAGGCAAAGACAAACTGTCACACTCTACACACACAAGAAAGTAAATTATTTGAATATAAATTTAATTTTACTTTATTCCGAGAGGATGGCTTTAATCGGAGTCGCTGTTGCCTGCCCACCTGGGCCTCTTTGCAGCAGGTGACCTAGCAGGCGGCTGAGGTTCCTCCTGCTGCTCCTCAGACACCCGCTGAACCTCATCACACAGCCGCTGGAGGTCTTGCTGCAGCTGCTCAAGTTGCTGGGGAATGTGCTGCATGTTGGCAGGAAGGTGCTGAAGCTGCACAGGAACCTGAAGTAGGAACCCCTGCAGCTGCAGAACCCTCAGATGCAGCATCAGGTCCCCAGGGAGCTGATGAAGGTCCAGCTGAAGGCGGTGAAGCTCCAGAAGGAGCAGTATCAGCAGCTCATTGATCTCCTGAACCTGCTCCAGCAGCTGCTGGACAGGAACAGGAGCAGGAGCAGCTGGTTGCTCCCTCTGGTTCTGGCCTGCTAGGTGCTCCACCTCCTCCTCCTCCTCAACTGATGAGAGGCTTTCATAGCCAGAGTCATTACTGGCCCGGCCCTCATCATTCCCATCCTCAAAATCTGGGAGTGGACCAAACACCTCCTGCCAGTTCCACCCAAGAGGAAGATGCTGCTGCTGATGATCTTCCTCACCATGCCCATCATTAGTCTCCTCCTCATCACTGCTGGGGACATCAGCTTGAGTTTCACATGTGAATAAAAAGGAAAAGACACACTGTCACATTCTGCACTTGAATATAAGTTTATCAGATAATATAAGCAATATATTTTAATAGCTAGAACTTGTTTTGTTTGTCAAGGTAACACAACTAAGTCCCAGATTTATTTGTGTTGTGGTCCTCGACAGAGGTGACAGAACATGGATGCGCTAGGCAGTGACCAGTCCAAAATTTAAATTAAACAGAAAAGAAAAGCAAAGATGAGAATATTCCATAAACATAAAACCCAAAAAATGTATTTACACACAACGGCTACACAAGTATGTAGCAAACCATAAAACTTCCATACAGTAGACTCTCACATCAAATAAGTAGATGTTTGTCTGAATAATCAAACCCGTGATGCTTACCAGGCTGAGGATGTGATGGAAGCACTCTTTATTGAGGGGGCTTTTCTGTTTTCTCAGCAAAGCCCTGCTTCAGTCATCCAGTCACACATCTCATATTTAACTGCATGGACATCTAAGAGTTTACTTTCTGTTGATCACCTGCAATCAGGAATCTTTGAATGTGCTGTAACTAAATTGTGTCTTGCAAAATTTCATCTGATTTGGTAATTAAATTGTCTGTTTTGTATGTTCTGTGTCTCTGTCAGAGGAATGGTAAAGTGTCCTGATAGGAGTATAGACACAGGATCATTCAAGAACAGACTGGTGGACAGGTGAATACTGGCTAATAAAATTAAACTCATTAGAATAATGATTTCTTGTAATATAAGAGGGCGAAAACAGACATATAATATATACATACCATACGTATGTATGGCTATTTATAAATAAATAAATATATACACACACAACCAGATATATGTAGATTCTACTTTCTCCTTGTGTGTGTGTGTGTGTGTTTTTGGTGAATAATGAATCTCTCCTACCAACATTCCAAACAATAACAGTCAGACCTTTTTGTTGTTTTGCTGTTTGTTTGTCAATTATTTCACAAAAGTTTATAAGTATTTTAGAAACACACAAACCAAAGTGTGGTGGGAGATTAGGAAACAGCGCTGCACAGCTTTAATAAATATGTTTTTATTTTTTTGAAAATCACTGCCTTTATTTCAAAGTGTAGAAATTGCCACAAACTGATGAAACACATTCAGTCACACAATAACTTCATAACTTATTCCTAATCATCTGACCAAACTTCACACTTTCTCAACATTATGGCAGGTTTTAAGAATTTATTTGGATCCAGAAAAGCTCTGGTTTCATTTTCAGTGCTGTTTGTTGAGCACTGCATCTGAGTAAAAAAGAAAAAAAATATAAATTTTATTTCATATGTAAATGATGAATGTAAAAAGACTCAAATCCACAATCATTATGTCCCATCATACACACCAAACCTCAGGCAGTAGAAGACAGCGGAGATAAGAGTCAACAAAACTGCAGGCATATGGAGCTAAAAGAGGTACAGTACACTCCTCACTGTCGCTCACACACAAACCAGTAAAAGCAAGGAAGTGCAACAGACGTGACTGAAACCAAAGTGTCGAGGAATATATTTAGGCTCACTAGGTTTCATGCACAGACAGTACTACTCCACTACTGAGGCAGAAAGCCCTTGCAGATTTCCAATTTAGTGCCTGGCAAAAAAAGGGCTGAAAGATGATACTGTACTGTAGTTCATAAGACACTTCATTTGAGCCATTAGCGAGTGTTTCACCTGTCCCTCCACCCCCAAAAAAGAGGTGGGTTTGCAGACTTGTGCATGTTTCATCATAAAAATGAGTATGACAGAAAAAAACATCATATCCATTGTGTTCTGCCTCTGCTGCTGCTGCTGCTGCTGCTATATCCATTTTCTTTTCTTTTTGTCAATCAGCCGACCGGTGTTCACGTCAGGCTGTCAGCCTCCTCTCTCCTGGGCGACTTAGCAGCCGGTGGTGAGTTCTGTGATTGGTTGTCTTCTTGACCGTTGGCGTACACATGAACAGGTTTCCGCGCCACAAAGAAGACACAGTCATAAACGTATCTTAACATAGAGCGGTCATTCTCTGTGTAGGTGGTCTGAACTGACTCTCTCTCCACCTGTGGGAGAGACATGAACACTTAGTTTCAGAATAAAAGATTTCTGAAGCAAAATACGAAGCATTCCTACCTGTTTGTAATGCAATTATTCAACAGAACAATACACAATTCACAATTCAGATAAGGTTAAAAAGTATTTATAATATACAGGTTGAACAAGGTTTGGAAAATGATGATCCCCTTGACTTTACTGCATCAGGAGAAGAGGTACCTGTACTATTCAATTGCTAAATGACAAAACATTGTGTTAATAATTCATTCATTCATTTACCTCTATGTGGAAGCCATATTTAATGATAGCTGCCCTGATGTCTTCGTAGCTAAGTTCAATTGAGAGCTCATTGGCCATGTTCTCAAAGTGGTACAGCAGAGGGCCTGGTGAGAGACACAACAGCATTTCAGCCCTCTGGACATACCATTACTAGATTGTGGTCATTATGAGGCCTTAAGGAGACAACAGAGTTCACACAGAATTTGAATGGAGTAGAACGGTCATTGCACTGTTTGCTGGTAATGCTGACTGCAATGGTGACCTCAGTTCTAGAGGTTTAAATTAAAGTACAAATCATATTTTTACCATCATTACAACAGTAAATAAAAATCAGTTGGGTTTCAGAGGATTTTTCAAGTCCATTTTTGTATGGAAGTCGATGGAAAAACCTCTTTACCACTGATTAACTCACCCAGGTTGACCCACACCCCACCAGGCTTAAGAATCTTCCAGATGGCCTCCACATATTCGAGGACATTGTGAGCCGTGTCAATAAAGAAGCAAGTCGCCACACAGTCCCACGAGTCTGAGAGAGAAAGACGATATGCTGTAACATGGATGCACTGCTTTAATTAAGAATAAACAAACCAGCCCAAATGTGTCATTTAGCATTTCTCCTTCAGTCACAACATAGTGTAATATGACTGGCAAACATTTCTCAGGCACACTACAGAGGGGAAAGGTTTGAATAGCTTTTACAAACAGACCTGACTCAGTGTAAACCTCCAGGAAATCCCCTGCCACCATGGAGAAGTCTGCGTTAGGCGGCAAGTTCTGGGGGTTCACATCGGGGAAGCTGATCGCCCGTGTCTGGTCAGATGATTTCTTGTTGTTGCTAAACTGGTGGATCCAGGGGTACAGGGTCAGAGAGTTCACCTTGTCACACCTGAACAGAGCAGTCCAAAGTTGTGAGGATAGGTGGATGTGAGTGGCAGTGTGTCGGGTATAGAGTGAGATTTGTGCCACCAGAAAACTGAATTTGAATTATGACTTCAGAATTTTGATGTGATTGCTGACATTTAATGTAGGCATATGAGTCTGATTTTTTTTTAATCACATTGTATTTGTGTGTTTGAAATTCAGTTTTATTTAAAAAAAAAAAAAAACTACAGTTAAATGTAGGTCAATTATGCAAACTCCCCTGAACCCTTCTAAGCTACGATTTCTCTATGTCTTCTTTCATTATGAAGATCATGGCTTCTCCAATTAGCACCATTTTCACTTTGCATGATATCTGCTGCAACTAATTATTCCATTCTTTTAAGTGAAGGACCACACACATTTTTAGAAAAGAATAAAGTGCAAGAAAAAGAATCATCCTGGCACAAGCAAGCCAATCTGTGGCCTGTATGAAACTATGCAAGGGAGCATGAAAGTCCCTGAGTGTCGTGTAAGGCAGCTGGAGTTGTATTAGTGTGAGTGTATAATATACCTATTAAGAACAAAGTTTGAAGAGAACAGCATGAAGAAGCTCCATTCGTTTCCCTGGCAAATATAACCCAGCCGAGCGATCTCCCAGGCTAAACGGCCGAGCCCAGCACCCGGAACCAGCACGCTCACCTTAGACACATCACTGGCATAATAAAGTACACATATCACACAGAAAACATGTGGTAAGTCACACGATTATTATATTATTAATTATTAAATATAGAAAAATGTTTGTATGCCACCATAGTAAAGGACAATTTGTATCATTATTTATCACTGTGCTTGTCTTTCAGTGTCTGTTCTATGTGTTCCTGGAGAAGGTATAGAGCATGACCGCATCCCTCTGTCTCCATGCATGTACATGTGTGTGTGTGTGTGTGTGTGTGTGTATAGATGCAGGTTTCTCACTATTTGTCACTGGGGAAGAGTCTCTGGATCTCCTGGATGAGCGGCCGGTAGCAGGTCTCCCTCTCACCCTGGCCCACCTCACTCCAGTCTCGAACAAACTGCTTTATGGTGGACTTTAGCTTATCCATGTCAAACGTAGAAGATGGACGCACCTTCCTGGGATCCTCCTGGAGGACGGAGAGAGGAAAGCAGCAACCCAAATTCATTGTGAATTGTGAATATATCATAAACTATCAAATTGCACAGTACACTCAGTATTAGACAATTATCCACATTCACAGTGGGGAGCAGACCTGCACAATAACAACCTCAACTGTTAGACACTAGGCAGACTGACTGTTTCAGCGACTAGACATTTTCACAGAATAACATAACATACAGCATTTGGAGGCACCTCATAGTGTCATAGGTGTATAAATGTTTAATAATCATATCATGCTACAGATGCCAAGACAAGTCTGACACTCAGCCTCACCCTCTCGCCGTACTCCATGTTCTCAAACATGTGGATGCAGTTGTAGACGATGGCCTGCAGCACCTCCTGGTTGTGGTCCACACACTGGCTGATGCGAGTCAGGTTGGGCAGCACACCTGGCAGCAACTTCTGGTGGTGCTGTGGGAGGCTTTGAAATTGACGCTCTGCACGCTTGATCTGCTCCTGCACATGGATTCTGACAGGACAGGATGAGAAAAGAGGTCCTCAAGGTTAACATGTAAAGGCTTCAAACCTGGGTCAAAATGTAGTTCCAGAGATCCACATTTGAGGAGGTTTTCGTTGTTGTTGTTGTTGTTTTTATAGAGGACCTGGAGCTAAACCTCTCCCTGTCCTATCTTCAAATGATACAGGGATTTGCCTAATTTGTTCCTCAACCATTTTGCTGAGAACCCATGTGTACAATCTCCTTTGAGAAACACTGGCTCACAGCAGCTCAGTGGTGATTTATAGAAGCTCATGTGAAGGGGGGAAAGGGTGAAGCATGGCTACAAGAAGTGAAAATAACGGAAAAGCAGTGTAAGTAGCTAACGTTTTCTAACGTCTAACTTAGTGCCAATGAAGCATGTAAAAACAGTACAAACGTGAACTGTGAGCAGCACCAATGTGTGGATAATAATAAACTACCTAGCTCTTTCACCAGGGAGTTTTCTTTCCGACAAAAGTCCCACTTTTCTGTCCAGTCTGTCCCTCTGTTGACACTAAAGCTAGCTAGCTACCGCCGGCGCTCAGGGCTACCACTTAGCATGGGGAAGCTATTTCTGTTTGAGACATATATTATTTTTTTGAATACCCTACCTGTAATATCTAAAAGCATCGATAACTTTCCAGAAATGCTGTCTTTCAAGCTTCGCCTCCTCCTCGGGGGTATACTTCAGTCTTTCTTTGTAAAAATAAGGTCGGTCCTGCGCCGCCTCCCCTGTTGTCTCGGCCATGTCTGAGAGCTACACAGACCCATCCAATCGACAGACGAAAAATAGTGCGGACAGGAATAAACATCGAGCACCTATCCAAAGTCACGTCTGTGCAACTTTGTAAATAGTAAACACTGAAAGGCTTTCCTCCAAATACATGCGTGCACTCAGACACCAGTCATTACGTTTTCAGTCTGTTGTTCAGCAGGTATTGTGTTATGTGTTAATCTACTAAATGGATGGGTCCTGTTTAGTTGATTGATCACTTTGGGGAGATGTTGATGGGATGTTTTCTTTTGTGAGTGTGTGTGTTTATTCTTTTTTTTTTTTTTTTAACCCTCATGTTATGTTCATATTTACGAACATCTTTTATGTTTGGGGGTCAATTTGACCCCAGCAGTTTAAACCTCCACAAAATTATTATAATTAAAATTGTTACAAAAGTTTATGTGTCAAGTACTTTATGTTTCTTTGTTGACTACCTAAATCGCCCTTTAAATAAAACATAACCCTTGTGTGTTGTGTTGTTGCCCAGTGTGATAGTGGCACCTAGTGGCGACTTTGTGAATGACTGCTCGTCTCAATGCATTTATTTGATTACAGGTAACGCATCTAACTAACCCAACCAATTTCCCTCCAAGGAAAAAAACAAACGTCATCATTAGAAAGATTTGTTCCTTAATATCCCATAAGTGAACTTTAGCCTATAATGACAATCCCACTGTGCATCACATGTGATGTCTATACAAACCTGCAATATTACAACAATTTGTCACTGAATATTTTACTGCAACTTATCCGATTCATGACTATGACACCCTGGTTAATCAAAGGTGGTCGGAGATTAGTGTTTAAAAAAAAAAAAGTCCTCAGAAAAAAAAAACCAAGACTGTCATTGTTTTGTGTTTAGATGCAAAGCCTATCTATGAACTGTAGTTGAAATTCAGTCCTGTCCAGATGGTAACTCTACTAAATCTAGGTTCATGTGTTGTGGTTGACATAAAGGTTATGGTTAGGTAAAGGGTTAAGGTTACGGTTAAGGTTAAGCCAGAAGGGTACGGGCATTCTCACTGCACATTCTTTTTTATAAATACCTATTTTTAAGTAGAAAATAGGTTATTCATGTTTCTACATGTACGCAGTGTTTATATATCTGGCCTCCGGTGTCATAAGCCGTGCATGATTCAAATCAAGTTTCTTTCAAAGACAAGGTCCCTGTGAAGAGAACAGAAGCAATTACATTACAAGTAAAAGACTAAGAAGACTAGAGACTCTGAAACAGGTAGAAGATGTCGTATTTTATTTATCAGCTGTGTGTGAGAGAACACTAAGTATTTTTGTCATCAGATATTTGGGTTGACAATCTTGCCCATGAAGAGGATGCTCTCTGTGCTGTCGATGATAAGAACCATAAATGGACGGTCAAACTTCAACACAGGGACTTGATAGAAGGACAAAGGGATAAAACCAATCCCTGTAGCAGCTGCAGCCGTGGCGCCAGTCTCATCCACATCCAAAGTGGCTTGGTGCACAACCTGCAGAAACACAACAGAGTGAGATTAAAGAAAGATGGAATGGGTCTAAAGACAGATTTGAACATATTTACATATTTAAGCAATATGACATGAATGGGAGTGCTGTTGTACTGTCATGGGTATGGCTATGATTATCTTCCATGAACGATATCCAGTATAACAGCACAACACTGAGTGTTATATTGCTTTTATACAACAGTTCTACAAACGATGTCATTTATCAGTTAACGGTAAGCAACAACAGATTATGATTTATTTATGTAGCAATTTTTAGGCTCTGCCAACACAAAGGTCAAAATTTTGACAGATTTCCCGCTTTAATTGAAATGAACATAAGTTATTTCCAGACCACAAACAAGCTTTCCTGGAGGTTTCCATCACAGTATCCGCACATGGTACCTTGTTGTCCAGACTGTAAGGCAGTGTTCCTGCCCCCACAGCCACAGTCTGAGAGGCAGCACTACCTTACACAGGCAAAAGTTGGGGCAAAAATGCAGAAATCCTTTGTGTTCATGGCTTCTTACCCTCCCCTTGTCTTCTACTGGCGACTATTCATAATCTAATTCCAGTGTTGTTTTTGGAAACCGTTCCATCTTTGCCATTTCATGGTGCAAAATTTGTTACAATTTATCTTGCAGTGGTTAATGTAAATACAAAAGTTAACAGTAACAGTTATTACATAAATTTGTAAAGCAGGCTAATACATAATGGTAAAATGTCCGAGTGCTGTTACACTGTAGGCTATATTGGCACTCATGAAAGGCCTGTTACCCAGTCAAATGACTCAACCTTTCGCTGTACTTACCTCTGACACTTCCAGCCCCACTTCCTCTGAAATGCCACTCAAATCTGCTGTGTTACCAAACATGTCCGTCATTCCCATTCCACTCAAGACGTCCCTCAGGGAGTAAGAGGTCTTGATGGAGAATTTAGGGACAAACACATGATATTCCCTAAAAAGAAAGAGGGGCAATATACAACCTTATAAACAGTGTCTACCTGATTGCTGTATCTGAGCTGTGAACCTATGGCATCCACAGAAATAACATGTTTAACTCAGCTTCTCTCAAGAGACATCAGTCACAACAGACTATATACTTGGTTGATTTCAAAGGACAAAACGTGGCAGTTAATACAACACTTCTGTTGTTGGATCGGTCTCTATCTTGGAAACTAGCACAAAAGCCTCTCATATTAATTTTTACATTTCAGTAGATAATAGGTTCTTCCCACCTGGGCTTCATCCACTTAAGCCATTTGGTAACATGGGTCTGGGAGATATTGTTCTCCAGTTCAGCCAGATCCTTATCAGGCAGCAACAGCAGCATGGACATAGATTTGTTGAAGGGTAAGCAGAGGACTGATGTGGAAACTCCTTGGTCCTGGTAGAAATTAAATTTGTGTTCTAGTTTCATCATCTGGACAGGAACCTGGAAGTTGACAGTAAAAAAAACATTACGTGATTTGTGGGGAAAAGATTAACAATTTTGAGGAGGCACAGAAAAATCACAGATAAGTGATAAGTAGTGCACTCTCTAGTGCAGCTTGAGAGATAGGGCCATATGACTGAAAGAAGCTCCGAGTAGAGTTTAACCTGAGTCTGCTCATCGACATGGAACATCTCCTCAGTGGTGTCCTCAGGTTTGAATGGAGTCTGCCATTTCCCTATTTGACAGAAATGATTGCAAAACCCACAAGTGACAGTTGTACAAATGAGTGTATCTGATTAGAATGAAGTACCTTAGATTTTTAGGCATACAGATAGATAGATAGATACCTACCTTTGTAGTATATGTAGCTAATGAGATACATAAGTGTGCTTGGATCCAGGCCATCGACCAGCTTGTTTATCTTCCCACTCGTCTTCTCCTCCACATATTTATTGATGGTATCTGCACTCTCTCCACTTTTGGTGAAGTTGACACTGAACCCATCTGCAGCATATGACTGCTTCAAGACTTCCAGGAACTCAGGCCGTGGCTTGAAGGTGTTGTGCACAAACACAGCTGTTCCTGCACTCATGTCTTCTTGAGATGTCTTGTTGAGGAGCGTGTGAAAGGCCTGATCTACGGCTGTCTGTGTCAGCAAAGAGCTGTTGAGGCCCAGACCACTGAAAAGCTGCTGGTGGGTCTCTCCCCGAGCCCCCACAGACAAGGCAGCCAGGGCAAGGGTCACACTTGCTGGTGAGAAGAAAATGTTCTTGCCTTGAGCGTCTGACTGCGCTGCTAGCTGCCTGTACAGACGGTAAGCAAAATCTTGGTTGGCTGAAGTCACCAGTGAGAAGCTTCTGTCACTGTTGTCCAGCTCAGTGAGTTGGTGCTCATGAACTTCAGCATGGCCTTCACTGGGATGGCCTCTCACCAGGCAGACCACTACTGATACGATCCAGATACACAAGGCCGCACGCATCATGGCAGACTAAGACAAAAGTGACAAAAGTGCATCATTGCTCACTGGGTTACTCAATATTTGCTTGGGCAAACATTGGCCTTTTCTCACATAACCATTTTCCAGATAATGCAACAAATTTGTTCTGAATTTCAAATTCATATTAGACTGTTTATAGCCAGCAGTATTACAACACATTCACTGCACCTCTAAGAGGAGGACAATTTCAGCAAAATTAAATGACATATCTAAAGAAGAGATTTTCTTCTTACAAATGAACCCTTTCATGCATGAATTATGAAAGCCTGAGTCCCTGAGTACACTTCTTAGGGCATGAATATTTCTGCGAGTCTCCATACTTCTTTCAGGATGCAGGACTGGTATTACCATGTCATTCTACTAGTGTTAATATGTTTTCAGCAACAAGAACTGACAGTCTCTGCATAAACCTCAATGCAGGGGAGCAGCACAGAGCATTCTAACAGCTGATATGCATTTCCGCCATAGAAACCATTGCATTTAGGAGAAAATGACTTTTAAACTGTCTTTTAAGCTGTCCACTATAGTGACCGCTATGTGCCAAAGGGTTAAACATTGTAGATGGTGAGAGTTTCCTAATTCAGCATGAAAACTTAAATGTCAAACTTAGGATCTCAAACATAATCTGTGAATGGTGGCAAAGCAATTCTAACCATGTATTACAAGGATAAAGTACGTATACTTACTTTTATCTGGTTGGAGATTAATGTTTCCACAACCAAAGAAACCAAACCACAGGTTGAAGAGTAGATGAAATGGAGTTGGCTTTTTAATATTGACCAAAGCAACTGAACTGAACTTTGACATGTTTATTGTATCTCCTCCTCCTCGTATTTGTTCTGGCCTCGATATTTGTTCTGTGTAATGATTACTGTCTTACTGGTGAGATTGTAAAGAGATTGTAGATCCATGTAGAACATCATGACACTGTTAGGAACAGCCTAACCAAATTTGAGCCACTGCTACGCTACCTCAGACACCAGGGCCATAGTCAAAAAACTGCATATCCCTTACCTGGCATGCAACACACCTAGCATCATTACCCATCCTGTATAAACACAGTCCCACTGTAGGTAATTACCACCTGGTGTACAAAAAGTGAATTACACCAGAATAAACAACAAAGGCAAAGAAGTGTGTTCTCAGTGGAGTGCAGATCTCTGCCAGGCGTATCTCCCCTTTGCTGGGCCATGGGCTATGTGCCAAGCAAAACCTAGGGGAGATCAAGCAGCCAATTTTATTGTTAATGCTTTTCTGATTGTAAAATAAATTACTGCATGATTCAAATATAATATAGTACAGTATAGAAAATATACCATAAAACTCACAAAGCCTCTCAAGTTTAACTGTTTTTTGCGCTCACCTTGACCCATGTACCACGTGAAAAAGCTGTTTACTTTTTTAACAGGTTTAGCAATGTTTTTCTACTGTTATCTTGTGAGTAACTGATGAATCATTGATATAAGTTAACTGGTGGTTTAATTGTTGTTTCCTGGAGTAAGAGGAGCTACTGTCTATATAAACAGGAGTTGGAGCTCTTTCAGGGGAGTTTTTCAGACCTTGTTGGCATGGGCAGGTTTGCAGCGGCTGTCTACTGCCAGGGGCCCAAACTTAAATGAGACATTGCCCGGTGAGGAACTTATACCTTGTTGGTTTCCTATCTCTTATGTGAAAGTCCCTAGTTATTTTTCTTTTCTTTTTTTTCAGTTGAGCTTTTCTTCCGTTTGGCCAAGCTAATTTGCACTGTAAATGTGCAGCACTAATCCACTGCTGTGAAGAAAAGAATAAAGAGGGAAAACATAGAATTTGACTTTTAAAAGTTTATCACCTTTTCCTTTGCCTTCGTCACTCCACCATCTTCACACTAACATGTCAATGTAAACATGTAAATGTGGTCATTCTGTCCTCTTCTCAGAAAAAAAAATCACCATCACACAGCTCCAAAGGAAAAAAAAATCGGAGTTTTCCTAATCAAACATCTTTACACACACATAGATTACCTTTATGATTCCTTTACATTTGTTTTGTAATCTCAACAATATTCTGATCTAATGCATGCAAGTCAGTGAATCTCTGAATTTTCAGCTGGTTCTTAGATTGAAAAGTATGCTATTGGGTTAAGCAGACTTTTTAAATTTCTTCAGGTCTATATTTATTATCAAAGTATTTTTTCAAAGCCAGTTTGTGCCATGAGTGCCATGAGACTTCATATGTCATCAAGAATCAGTTCCTCTGTTCTTAAAATATTTTCCCGTTCTGATCTGGGAGGCTCAGCGATGGAGGCCAAAGATTTCCCCATCCAGTTTGATGAGCTGTCGGAGGAAACCTCGATTAGGAATCACACCCCTGTTGTCTTTCACAGCACAAATAGCCTCAACAAGTGTCAGCTTCTGCTTCAGCATCAGATAGGCCAGGACCAGGGTGGCAGAACGGCTCACGCCTACATGACAATGGACCAGGACTTTGCCTGAGAAAAGGAGAGAGGTTACATCAGGGAAATGCGAAGCTGGTGGTCTCATGCATTTTCAGTACCACGACATAGTGAGCTATGTCTCTTCACTAGTAAATTTCTAAAAGGTGAAACTAACTTTAGCCGTCAAAAGAAATCTGTCTTTATACGACTGTTACTTTCCTCCACTACCCCTCGCTCACCTCCTCCACTGAGAGCTCTGTGAATGAAGTCTGCTGCAGTCTGGAAGTTGACGCTCATATCAAACTCACAGGAATCGTGAGCCTCTATGCCCATGTAGGTGATATTCATGCCCTCATATATGGCTGGCACTCCTCGTCTTTTACTGTGAGCTGCATTCAGGATGTGAGTGATACGATGCCTGGAGAGATCAGCCCGGTTCTCCGCACTTTGTCTGTGGCACACAAGTTATTTTTTCACTGCTCTTATTCATACTCGATTGCACACAATATGACATGTGCTCTCAGATTAATTTGCATGCAGGGTGTATGAGACTGACAGGTGGTTACTGGAAGTTTAGAACAATTTAGAAAATTTCATACATTTAACAATTTGAAAATAATTTAATACAGAGACTGAGACATGCTGGTACCCTCAGTAAGAATTTATACTGGAGCTATCTATTTAGACACTGCCTGTTAATTTATGTGAGCTCCTTATGTGGAATGCAGCTTAGGGGATCTAGAGTTACGCATACTACACTTAAATCTGATTTATGATTTGTTCCTATTTCACACATGGACTTAGTCCAAAACTAGACCAAGGTAATAAAATGGAGCTACTCCAATCCTCCAGTCTCAACACAGGTACAACATTTGAAATCTAAACAGCCTGTGGGTTTTCACCAGAGGAATAGTCAGTGAAGTTACTTACTGGTCTCCGATGTAAAGTTTTGGCCAGACTTCATCAGCATGGCTGATGATGGCTTTGCCAGTAAACAGTAGTCTTTCCAGCTCAAACACAGCCAAACCAGGAGAACTCAGGTCAATTTCCACTTTCCGAGGTGGGCCTTTATCATTCCAGGATACAGGAAGCTTGGCAATATATGACATTGCTTTTTCTTCACAGGATTCAAGCAGACCTCTGATGTGGTTATCTTCTCCAAAATAAAGAAGAGTTTACTCCAGCACTTGAGAAGGTGAGGAAAAAGTTGTTTCTGCTGTTTACAGCCTGATTCTGCCAAAAAGGTTTGGGGAAAGTTGTTATATACGGCCTCTCCCTTAATTTAAAAAAGAAAAGAAAAAAGACAGAGCGCAGAGAGAATTATTTCTAAGCAAGCTGACTTTGAACTACCATTGTCAAACTGCAGAATGAATCAAACAAGTGTTCTTGAATCTCAGGCTTTTTTCCTTCAGATTTGATCACCCCAGGGTGTCCTAAGTGTTGTCAGGCTCTGACCCACAAATCAAAACTAGCACATGCTCCACAGGGCTTTGGGGGGCCGTGTTATGCTTTTGCATCAAAATAGCAATCTATTTAAAGATCTGAATGCGAGCTGGCAGGAGATGGAGTATGTGCAACCATATGAAGGCATCAAACAAACAATTTCTCATCAAAGCATTTTCGGAGCAGAAGGTGTCAAAAAGAATCTGTTTCATCCTTTTAGAAATAAAATGCATATTCAGAATTAATACTAACTCGAAGTAAGCAGAGCAAAATATTTAATTCCTGTTTTAAATTGGACTGCATAGAAAGGTGATATCAAATAGAGCATAAAATAAAAATTAACTTGACCACATGGTAAAAAATATCCTGACATTTAATTATTTCTCAGTTGTCTGTCAGTCTCGTGGTAATTTCAGTATTTGTCAGGCAAGGATTCCCATCTTGTGTTGGAAACATGCATTACATCTGAAACACCTATAGGCAGGATCCTGTTCTTGAAATAAAAGATTTGTTTTACATATATTTTATATTACAAATTGTACAATGGGTCTTGATCAAAACACATAACAAAAGAACAAATAACTACATGAAAATGAACAAACAGACGGATGTTTTTCTTTCCATGCAAAGTTTGAGATCTTTAATTTTATTATTTTTCTATCATTATAAAAGCTTCCCCCAAAATATGGCACTCTTCTTTTCTAAATCAACATAACAAGCATAAATTGGAGGGAAAAAAGGACCGCTCAACAGAAGCCTGAAGGGTTTTTGGTGCAAACTAAATTTCATACAGGGACATCAGGATTATTCTTTGGGAGGATCTGACTCCCACAGATATCTAATCCAAATACCATGACAAGTTGCCCTCATGTATAAAAGTTCCTTTACAACTTTAAATTACATCTTTTCATTTATCCTTCAGTGGGAGCAATGGATTGAACAAGCAATGGACACAACTTTAAAATTATGTTTCCTACTACTCATATACGTTCTAAGTGCTCAAAAGAGTGTGTGTGGGGGGGTGTTTAAAGTAATCATCAAACATGAAACATACATCTTATGTATGAGTGATAACACCAATTCCAACAGTGAAAAACATGGCATTTGTATGTAGGTCTGATTCTAGGTCTGCACTTGGGAGGCAATTTCCACTGCAAGATGGAGTAATGGGGACAGCAATCTTCAGGGGGTTTTCACTCATCAGCTACAGTCCAGGCTCACACATGGGCACTGAGGTGTCAAGACAATTTAATAGTGGTTGTCTATGATATTATTACAGAACATGCAGGAGTAGGAATACATTTGAAAAGAAAAGCATTGCACCTATTCCTGCAGGACTGGACTACTGAGTGACTACTGTCCATCATGTGTTTTTGACTCTGGCAGGCGGGTGAGGATTATTTGGAGGAAATGACATAATGGACACCATGTTGACCGTGCAATGGGCTGTGACATGTAATAACACATAGCTCAGTGAATGCATGAGTTGACCTTCCATGTTTAATCCCACTGAAACCAAAGCAGATCATCTGAATCTGTATCACAGGTTAGAGACCACTAGGAATGGCAATGTGGTACAACGTAATTCATGTTCCCGTCACTCTGTCCTGTGTTATGCCGGCATAAGCATGGCATAAAAGATGAGCTGAGCAAGGCGTGTCGGGTTATGTAGCCAACACAGTCACTCACTGAGGCTGAAGTTCGATAAGACGTGTACAACCATCAGTTTGCAGATTTTATCCATACATCAACTACAGAGTCTCATACCAGCATGTAGGGGCTTTTAAAGTTGTGATTCCATATAATTTTTTTCACCTTATTCTTGGATCCTTGCCATTTACTGCTGGCCTTTCAGATCACGGTGGTGGAAAGAAGTTTAGAATAGTGCGGCTCCGAGGAGCAAGTCGAAATCCTCACTGTGTCAGTGGAGGATTTGAAGAAGAAAAGGAGATAACAAGATTCAGTGACCCCCCAGCACCAAACAATAAGCCCACTTCAGAAGGCTTTCTTCTCCAGCTGGTCCAGAATGGCCTGGATCCTCTGAACGGCCTCCTTCCGGGCCTGCCTGACGTTGTCCTGTCCCTGGGTCTCCACAGAGTCCAGCTCCAGCAGCTCTTTCGTCAGTAATTCCTCCAGACACCGGTAACTCTTGTCTGTTTTTTTGCCCACAAACTCATCAACGTCCTCCTGGAGCAACAGCACTCTGGTCATGACCTGCTGGACTTTAGCTAGACCTGGGTTATCACTGAGGGTCTGAGGGCCAGCCAGGCCCTGGGCCTGGCCTGGAGCTGGAGCAGGAGCTGGAGCTTGGGCCGGGGCCGGAACAAAGGGTGGGGGCTCACCCTGAGAATTATGCTCCGTCGGCCCACCTTTCCCTGTTCTGTTGTACATTTGTGGAGGTGAACTGAAATCTGCAGGCTTTCCATTGAGGGGATTAGGGGATGGAGCAGGCCTAGGTTTTGGTCCCACCTGTGGGGCACGCTGGTGCTGTTGGTCCTGCATTGACAAAGAAAAAATACTTTAAATTTGACTCAAACAGCACAGGCAATAATTATCAAAACCTTTCTCCAACGTATTGAGTAGGCTAACTGTAGCATTTGTGAGGTAATTCACTCAAATCCTCCATGATTATGGTTGGGATTTTGACTTTTGAGATCCAATTCTCTAGATCTGATTTTATGATACGACATGACTGTGTCTATAATTTGCCTTGAAAATGGCCGACTCCCTTGTGGATCCAACTCATTTAAATTTGTGTTATTTTTTCCCTCTGCTCTCCCTCTCCATCTCTTCACTCTGCTTGTATTCCCAGTGTGGCTCAACTGAACCCAGAGTGTGCAGATTTCCACTCATAATGCAAGCCTGATCATGATCATATCTAGCTTTCAAGATCTGATTGCAATGTGAGTAAAATCAGATTTATTTGCGTCTTAATGCATCCTGGTGTAAGTGGATGAAAAAAGGTCATCTGAGACTAGGCTATATCCTGTGTAAAATAATCAGTGCCGTGCTGTGTAGTTCTGCAGTGCTTAATTTCCTCAGGATCCAAAAGTATGCATCTTTGCATATTATTTTCATCTGCAATGAATGAAAAGGAACTGGAAAACTACACAAGCATCTAAATGGTTGCAGCAGCTTTTACTTTTACCTTGGGTTGATATGGTGGTGGAGCACCAGTTCCTGTCCCTGGCCATGCTGGGGGATGCTGGGGACGGACAGGATTTCCATAGTGATTTTGGGGAGGCTGCTGACCCGGCTGCCACTGCTGCTGTGAGGACGGATACCCACCAGAGTGTGCCCACGCGTCCGCCTGGGGTCTGGGGTGGAGAGACTGGCCAGTGGGGTATGGGGGGTTGGGGGGCATTGCATGACCACCTTCACTGTAGTGAGCGTACGACGCAGGAGGATATCCAGGTGTCTGTGAGCACAGGGAGGAGAAAAGTAAGTTGTATGTCCAGTCTACAACTTTGGGTCTAAAACTCTCTCCTCTACCTAGAATCACTTCCAGTAGTTTCTGTAGTTTAAGAAGTGTTTT
>OMLB01062255.1:0-13805 GCA_900302555.1 Myripristis jacobus
ACACCAGTCTGCGCCGAGAAGGGCGCAGCGTGGAGCTGGCTGGCGCCCTGTGAGGTCAAATCCGGGTGGCACAACCCCTCCAGTTGTTTCACCTGCACCTGCAGCACCAAGAAAAAACATTACAACACCTGCACCGGCACCGTACGAGTCCAAAAGGTAAAGAAACTTTCCAGGCTACAGCAGCGCGCTGACATGGATTGTGTAACAAAGCGAAGAGTTGCCACTCCGCTCTACTTTCACTGGCTAACAGCAGCACACTGACAGCTTAGCTTGTCTATTCAGAGAAGAGGTATCACTTCGGCTTATTTTTCATATTCAATCTATGTTATCACAGGCATACTCCTGCTCATTCATTGGTAGTCGAATTGTTAGGTCTGTTTGATAAGTAATTTACATTTTTAAAACAAATAATAATTTAACATATTGTTAAATTATTGGAGTCAAGCTTACTGGTAAATATCTACTCCTTCAAGATAATTTATTATGTTCTACAATTCATAGACATACACTAACACTACATACCGAGTGTTTGAGCATCATATCGCCTCTGTGCTACAAAAGATCCGAAGTAAAAAGTACTCTGTTGTTGTGCGCCATGCGTGCTATGTGAAAGCCCATTAGCTAGATTAGCTGTAGCCATGACGGTCAGAAAAAATAACAATGCATGATTTATTTAACAATATTAGAACTGTCACGGACTGTCCGGACAGAACCATCACTGGGTCCGTGCCCGGACCACAGTCCGCCATTTGGTGATGCCCGGTCTACATCAACAAATGTTAACTGTCGTATTGTTTTAACACCGTATCGAATCATATCGTTCTTAAACCGTATCGAATCGTTCTATATTAAAATATATTGTTTTTGAATCGAATCGTAACCCGTGTATCTAGATATGTATCGAATCGGCCTCATGCCAGAGATTCCCAACCCTAATAAAAATAGTGGGAAAACCGCATTCTTCTATCTTTTAATTTTACACAAATTAATGGACTGTTTTTTCTTCATGTTTCAGCCATTTGATGTACATATAGCGAATTATAAAACTCTCAATTTTGGAATATTTGAATGTTGCAGAATGCTTCATCTGATATTGAGATGAATTTACGCTATTGATTTATGGCAGGCTATTACATGACTTAATTAGGGATGAATGATAATATTGACACTGGTATTAGCCGATATTGGCTTTAAAATGAAATACTGGTATCAGCCCAAAATGAAAATTTCTGCCAATATGACATGCCAATATGTGAAATTGGTCATGTTTTATGGCATCTTTTACACAACCGAGTCGAAGTACTTTTCTTATTTTGCCCGCTGAATGTGTATATTTTGAAAAGCATTTGTATTTTAGGCATAATAACATGTTAATTTCACTACAGGAGACACTGGATATTCTGTGCAATTAAGAGGAAAAAATAAGTGCATGTGTCATTATTGGTATTGGCAATCAGCCAAAGAGCTGGAAAATGCTGGCGTATCAGATATCAGCAAAAAAAAATCCAATATCATGCATTCCTAGATGTATTATTCTGTCAAGTTTACTGCATCCTGTATTTTCTGTGTCTCCTGATTGGAGCACTGAGTGTTAACCGTACACAGGTGTTTGAAAACATTATATCTACTTTCTTGACAGTTTGAACCTGCAACCCGATGAAGGCAACAACTGAAACATGTCGGTGGTGACAAAATAGCCCACAAATAGTTTCAAATTGAAACAGAGAAGTGTGTGGTTTTCCCATTGTTTTTTTCTATATCTGAGACATATTGAACTGCTGACATTTCTTTGATTGTCCTGCTCTTGAGGAGTCACACCAGAGTTTTCACCTACATCTGACCTTACAGCTAGGTTTCTTGTTACTCATCCCGTCTCATACAAATTAAAGTTTTAGAAATATATGTAACATGTAACACTTCTCCCCACACACACCCTCTATAAAAAGCTGTATTTCCTGAACACCCACCTCCAGCTGGAAATAACTCAAGCAGAGAAAATCATGAAAGACAAGACATTGAGGTACTTTACAACCCACACCTTAAAGCCTAGAGAAACAAAAACAGCACTCTCTATCTCTCGACTGAACTCTGAACACTGAATGTTATCTATCTCTCCAGATTTTTTTTTTTTACTTTTCTTGATGATTTATGAAATAAAAAGAGCTTCCCCTCCCAAAACTGCAAAGGTCATGTGTTTCCTTTTAAATTTCAAAGCCTCCCTGATGCTGATTGAGAACAGACTGGGAGCTCTGTAGTGGTTTTGGATGACATGTTTTCTACAACCCCTTGAGAACTGGCTGGGTTTGGAAATTCTTCAGCCTCATGGTTTGAACCATAACAAATACCCTGTGCTTTGAAAATATTTCAACAGGAGATATTTTAAAATCACCTAATATGAACCATAACCTGGCAATTTCTTAAGTCCCTCCTAGCCTAACTAAATAAGAACAAGTCCACCAAAAGCATAGAAAGCAAAGAGCAGAAAAGATCACCCAAACATGACCACAGTTTGTCTTTCGAAGCCCTCGGATAATAGCAAGCATATTGATTGTGGCAAATTCACGGAGTACCAAACTGATTGAAACCCACAAGATTTTAAACTGAGGCACCCTGGAACAAAAATCGCCCTTCAACACTCTGCTTTACACATGAACTCACCAGCGTCACCCATGGAGGTGAAGATATTTTCGGTGACGTTCATGATCGTGTCAGTGGCCTGGTCGTATCGTCCGATGGGTTCTCCACAGCTGGCATAGTGGCGGACATGCTGCAACAGATCGCTGAGAGCCTGGCTCACCACACCGGCTGCTGCCCCAACTTGCTTCAGCAGCTCGCCATCGTCGCTGGCTGAACGGCAAGCCTTGACACAGGTCTCTACGGAGCGGTCCACCAGCTTCCCAGCCTCAACGAGCTGCTCTTGACAAACTGGGGAGCTGATGGTTGGGCTCACCACCTACACCACAAAGAGTCATGATGTGAATTGTTGTGGTCAATTTTTTTTTTCAATCCAGCCATGTTAAAATGTAACATGAAAATGCTACAGGTATTCAGTGGTCTGTGGTAAAGTCTTAATTAATCATTCAAGGTATGAGCTGTTTTTTTTGGGGTTTAAAAAAATCACCTTCTGAATTAGTTGAAGTAAAACAGATCTGACCATAAAACCAACATTTCTAATTATTTTTTAAGAGTACATTATGATGATAACAACTATCACAGCTACTATAGTGATATATGTCCCACCTATGTTATTAAAATCATTCTCTACTTATGTTTTTATCTACCTTTACTTACATGATGTTTGAACTAAACAGGCTTTGGATCAGTACCTTGGTGCAGGCCACCAGCTGTGAGGTGGATAGGGCACACTGAGTGGCAGCTGCGATCACCCGGTTCTGCAATGTGGTGTCCTCGGCCACCTGGGCCACATTCTTGGCCTTCAGGACTAACATAGCAGCTGCATTGGCCACTGCTTTGGCCAGATTCATCAGGATGTCCTGAAACACATTCATCAATGTCTTTCACTGAAACACAGCGCAGCTGTGCACATATGACTGAAAGGACCAAGGAAGACACTATGATCTAAATGTTTTCAGCTCATCATTTTGATTGATATCGTGTCTATACTGGCTAACTACTGTGCAAAGACATATTGTGCCAGTGCAAAAGGTGAGTCCTTCACTGGAGCAAGACAGTGATGATGACATTTACGGTGTGAATAATAAGTTACACTATGTGAATTACAATACCTCTAAGTTTGAATTAGTTTATGTACAGCAGTGTTGGTCCAAGGTAATTGAGACCGAGATTGTATTCAGTATGATAAATATACCTTGCCCTCTTGACAGGATAAACTAAGGAGAAAACAAGGTGGCCGAAAGGATTTAAATCATTTAGTTACTAGAGGATGTGTGTGTGGCAGCTAAAGCAACTGTAGCATAAAAGGATAAATGAGGCAGATGGTGAAGGCTATGGATAAGCTTGTGCTATTGGGTGTCTGGCATACAGTGTTGTCATTTCTAATACTCAGAGCTCTCCTCCTGAAACTGTGTTATCAACTTCACATTAAGTAATGGTCTAATAATAAAGCCTGAAGTCATTACGTGCAGTAAGTGTGTGCTGAAATTTTACAAGGGTGCTTGAGAATGTATGTGTCTTCCTGTTTGGCATCAGTGTCATAGGAACAGTGTGTGGGCGGTGTCCAACCTGGAACCTCTCATCAGTCTCGCCCTCCCCCATGTGACGGAGCAGGTCCCCGCTGGCCTGACCGATGCTTCCTGCCGCAGTCAGCACCGTCTGTCTGGGCTGCATGAGGATGACATCACCACATTCATAACATTGGCCGGGCCTGCTCTCACACAGGCTTCCGTGCTTTATCTAAAACAGACTCCTGGACTGAAAATCAAACCGGTAAACACTACTAATAATACATCTTCACTAGGACATTGATGAAAATAAAAACATGCAATGGGATATGTGCCTTTGTGACAAATGGGATACAGTGGATAGTGAAGGTTAGGTCACTACAATATTCACCATCAGTGTGGCTCACCTCTGCAGCTGCCGGCTCAACAGATCTAAGCAGATCTGACACAGCCCCTGCCAGCGTCCTGGCAGCACCCATTAGCTTGTGCCCACTGCCCACCTCATCATCCATTAGTGCTGCTAGCAGCTTGACGCCCTTGGACATTTCCGTGAGGTTGGATGAAATGGTGGTGATGGCACAGCCCACTGCTGTGTAGTCAGTTTCTGTCGGCTCACCTGCAAAGAATGGATCACCATCATTAGATACTCAACCTCTGCTGTGCATCTTAATTTGTTACAATGCTGCCACATTGATTTACTTTGTCCACGGGGCAACTCTGCGTGTCAAATACTGTAGCACACACATCAGTATCAGCGCCATAATTAGAGCCCATTTGACATGGTTTTGTGAAGATAAGCCTGTGGATGGACCAAGTGACTGTGAGGAGGAAAAACTTTCTACTGTATGGTTAGAGCAGTCTAAGTGCTATCCAACAGATGGCTAGGTAAGATTAAAACCCAGCAAAAGTCTGTCAGGAACTTGGCTGGCACTGTACCCAGCAACAGAGGACGCAGGGGGAGACACTGCCAGTAAGTTGAGCTGCAGGACAACATGCTCAAGATTTATTTATCAGTGGAAATATTTATCAGGGAAAATGGGAAATGCCCACTTAATAAGGTTGGGCCCCAGCTTCAATGAGGATTTGACATTGGCTTAGAGAACACGTTTATTGATTTACACCCCAGAATTTCCTTTTAAGCTTTGTCCAGCAAAGTCATACAGTAAACAATTATTCTGGTGTATGAATACATGAACATAGATAAAAGATAGAACATTCCAAAATCGTGATTCAGGATTCCCTTGGGCACTCACCTGCAGTGAGATTGACCACAGATGCTGTTCCAGCAGTGATGGCATCAACTTGAGAGTGGATTTCATGTTTGGATTCATCCACTTTGTTCTGAACCCAAACCCGGGATGCCTTTTGGTGGAGGAGGGAAAGGAAGGCCATTGGCTTTCATCACAGTGGGTGATTTTCAGCTCATATAAACTTTTTCGTCAAGGATTAAAGGAGCAGGGCTTCACAACTCCCACAGCTTTGGAAATATTCATCTCAAGCTTTAAAATACAGTACACCATCCATATTTAGAGCCAATTTTATCATATAATTATATGAAATTTGAGAAACAAGATGGGCCGTAATGTGATATGAATGCTTGACTGTTTTTAAGATCTCTTTGCTTTGCTAAACACATTGTGTCAGCGAGAGTGGAGGAGAGGCCAAGACTGTATCTTTTGATAAAATGTATTTGCTTAAAGTGGAAATTCAATAAGCTACTTTAAAACAAAATAACTGTATTTTACAGGGGAGGCCATTTTATAGAAAGCAGGCCTGCATAAGTGTTATGAAAGGTGGAAACTTTAAGTGTTGAACTTACCAAGTCGTGACCCAGTGGAGGCAGGCTATCTACATGTCCCAAGTCAGCCTGGGCCTGCTGCACTGCCTGCATACTGCTGTTGATAGTCCCCATCAGGGCCTGCTGGGCCAAACTCTGAGAAGACAACACATTGAACACTCTGTATTAAATTATTGCATACTTACACCTTTTGTGTTCATGTGCCCTAAAATAGGCTAAAACGTATTGTGTGCATTGTGTGTTGATGCAACATTAAGAAAATCTTAATATTACAAGTGATGTCCATAAACTGCAGGAGAAAGACAGCATGAGCATGAATGACTCTTCAATCCCACACTCATGCACGGCCCTGTTTGCATTGTTCATCTTGGATGGGATTGGACGTGACTCTGGACAGTCATTTATATCTATCACACAGTGTTTTGGACAGTGTTTATCACATTTTGACGAAACTTTGGAGAGTGTAGCTCACAGAGGCATTCTGGCATTTCCAAAATGGCACTGACTACACTGCTCCTCCCTTCATCTATGTGTCCCAAACAATATCTAGGACATCAGTGATTGTATTTTGACAGAACTTGAGAAAATGATGCCCCTTAACACTGCATTTTGATATTCCTGAAATTACAATGACGTGCGCAATTGGGGAACTCAATGTTTGTTCAGCCTCTCATGGGCAATAGTGGTTGTGTTGCTGATGATGTTTTCAAAATTACACACAGTGGATCAAGGTTAGCTATAATTACATGTCAACACAAGGTGACATTTTTGTTACTGACGGGGCCTCAAGGGGAAAACAACATTTGTCTGGACTTGTTTGCTGGAGCCTTGCTTGCAATAGAAGATGGCTATACTCACCAGTGGGGGCATGTGCCCTCTGTGCATCTGCCCTGTGGTGATCTGCTGCTGGGCTGAGGGCATAGTACCCATATTGAAGGTATCAGGGCCACCGACAGACCCAGAACGGATAATACCTGGTAGTGCTACTGAGCCGTGCTCCACACGACCCACCCGGTTGAACTGTTGCTGCAGGATTGTGGACCTAAGACGGGACGGACAGAGACAGAGAAAGAGATAGCAAGTGCATGAGAAACTTTACTGAATAGGCAGCTCAGTTGCTACGTACTGTATATACACAAAAATATCACCTGAAGGCCCAAAGTGCAAGAGCAGCCAGGAGTGGGCTCTTGGCACGTGCACATGCTAATGTGAAGTACAAGGACACTGTGACATAAAGAACACATGAGCTGCTGAAAAGATCAAACCAGAGATCTTGTGGTGAAATGCGGTCTCTCAAGCCCCTAAGCCATCCTGCTGCCAAAAGTCAATGGGCTACCTTTTTGCGCCGATGCAGATCAAGTGCAGTAAATTTGCACTGGTGAAGTAATTTTGTTTGTTCAGTGGCTGTGATGAACATGGTGCAGTAGAGCAGAAACTTGGCTGTAATTGTAATTGTTTGGGTTTAATTTGATAGTGGTAGGACAGGAAACAAGTGCATATTTTTTTTTGAGAAAACTCCAATTTCCACAGCTCTCTGTGGATATTGAAATAAGTGGGTTACTTCAGTCAGGATTATTCTGAGGAGCTGTCAGTTTATACAATTACGTAAATGGCTTAAACAGACTAGTGCTTCACTTACAGTATCAGTAATTGTGGCATTATTATGTGCATTTAAATGTAGCCAAATATGACAATCTTTTCACTTCAGAAAAATTACTCAGGGAAAAAAAAAATGCAGGCAGTCAATAAAATAATGCAAAGAAGTTTTAATGCACTACATAGTTTGTTGTAAGTGTGCTGTTATTGTGTGAATCATTCTTCCCACAGGCATTTAGACTTTACAACAGCACACACGCACAATGACTACATGCATGTTTTTTTGTTGATTTGCCTACCTTTCTTGTTTTCATTATTGTATTTACTGCATTTATTGCAATTCATGTGCTTTTTATCTGATAAGAAAGCACTACATTTCAATGTGAAGTATATTCATATTTGTGTATTCTGTGCTGTGTATTCATATTCTGAGCACCACATATCTTGAAGAAACTGCACCTCCTTAACATGAACATCTGTTTGTCTTGGACTCTCTTCCCCATTATGAAAAGTGTGCTGGTTATAAGGGAATCAGAGGAACTGATTTGCCCAAGTGAAAGTATGTATTGTGGGTCATTGGCAGGATCAACAATATATGGTCAAAGTAAGTACCAGCACAACGGTTTTATTCATGGATGATGCTTGTGTAATGGTGTTTGTGGTATTTTTTATTGCTTCCTCCCCTGGAGGGCAACACACATGCTTATATCAGCCAACATCCTATTTCCAGATTATTGTCTTTATGATCTGGTCATTGAGGAGACACTGTAACAGTTATCTCGATTACAACTGCTCCCTCTTTGAGCATGCATTGTCAGAAAAATACTGCACAGAAAAATGTCTGTTTTGCTGCCCTGCTCCACAGATGCTGCCGACTCTATTGGTTAATTATGGCTTGTTTTGAGAGGCAGCAATTATGTTTTTGTGCTGAGAACCAGAACATGAGTCAATTGGCCCATAAGCAGCGGGAGGACGATGCTCCATTCTATCACAGAGTGGGTTCACTCGAAGCTGTGCAGTTTTCTGATAACAACACATCTCCAAGATCTGTGTGACAGAGCATTGGTCCATCTGCATTAACTTCATTGCTTGCAGTCGCTAAGCTACAAGACAAAATTAGGAGAGACAGCAACCAACTGGGACACAAAAATTACCGAAGAAAACAGGTTCCAACAAGATATCTTAACTTGTGCCTTCCAAACCATCTAGCTCTCCTTTGTGAATTAAGATGATAATGTAATAGCTTTACCCTGAGGCAGTTTTTGTATTTTGGTTTCAAATGAAAATTGCCCAAGAAGGCAGTGGAACAAATTCTATTCTGGAATACAGAGACCGGTATTCGTGATATTTTAAAATTCAAAATGCTGTTTGTGTGTTTAATTCGAACATTACTCCTCTTGGGGGTACTATGCTGGGCATGCAGAAATGTAATTATATGCACAATTAAACTGTGAGGTTTAAATTCACAAGAGGAGTAACTAGGCTGTGCCGCCTGAATCTGACTGGTCAGCACACTCCTCTACTTAACAGTGCAAAGACCCTCAAGTTAATACATGAACCCTTCTCACTTCTTAGGGGAAACCGATTCCTCCAGCATTGTGGATTCCTCATCTCCCTCAAGGCCAAAACGGTCCTTACTCTGCTTCTGTAGAGAGGTAGAAACAGTACAGTTAACAAAGCATGCTAAAATCATATCCTGCGCAATACAGTATGAATTCACCAAGGTGCGATGTTTGATTTGTAATTACTTGCCTTTTTGAGTATGATGTCAATGTATCCCGCAATAAGCTGGGAGATTTGTTCTCCCTCTGTAGTCTGAACAGAGTAGTAACTCTCCTGGTATTCTCCAAAATCCTTAAGAGTGAAAAGAAGACAGAGCCAAGATTCAGGGCAAATCAAGTGGCCTTAAAGTCTCAGCATTCTGACATGCTCCTCTTCTTTATAACATATTCTGGCCTAACAAGATCAAGGCCTTTGCACAAATGAAAAAATGGCCTTACTAAGGGTAAAGCTTTGAATAAACTGCCCTAGCAACACCATCATGCCTACTTTTAATGAAAAGAAAAAAATGACTGGCCTCTAGAACACATCCAACTTCTTCAAAGAACTGATTTAAAATGAGATGGACTGAATCTACCCACTTCAAAGCATTCTATGGAGAAACGGAGGTGAAATACAACAATTCAAATATACCTTCAAGTATTTTTTTTTTTTAAATTTACATATTGCATTAATCTTGGGGTAGTTATTTCCAGTTGCTGCTGACAACATGCAAAATATAGCTTAAAAAAATGCAAGGTCTGAGTTATATGACAAAATTAGAGAGAGGTTAATTCATTAAAACATGGGGTTCACTTTTGTTCTGTAATTCACTGACGCCTTGCATTCTTTTCATTGCTTATACTTTTTTTTAATAATCAAGAATATTTTTTGAGCCTTTCTGCTTTATTAGACAGTCACAGGAAATGCCATGCAGCAAAGGGTCTGGACTGGATGTGAACCCAGGCTGCTGCAGCTCAGCCTCAGTATTATGAGGTGCACGCTCCACATTGCGAGCCACCAGGGCGCCCCTGCTCACACTTTCTGGTCTGCGCGCCCTCCTTCATAAAGGAGATTTTCTGTCTGTGCATGGGGTTTTTCTTCTTAACAAGTGATATATAAAATTGAAAAAGCCTTCAGATGAATAAAACATCCAAATGCCCCTTTTTCTTCCTCTATTGTAAACTTGGATGAAATAGCTGAGCAACATGCTGATAACATTCAATATTATAGTTAAAGGGCTTAACAGTTTTAATGAAGCTGTTTGAGTTGGAAAAGGAAAACTGGCGACGCATTACATGATGTAGAGTTGTGTAAACCCGAGAGTGCTCGCAGTATAAATGAATGTGTTCACAAGATTATGAATGCATAATGTCCGACTCAAATGTGACTGAGAACTTCCTGAAGAGGTTCACACAGTACCAGTGTGAAGCTCTTGGGGGAGGCAGCCCATCTCTTGACTGTGGTCAGGGGCCACTCCTGCACCACATCCTTCGTCTTCTCATCCACTCGCATCACCGACTCTTTGGTTATCCCCAGCAGCCGAGGCACCAGCTTATTTTTGCTCTTCATCTTTTCCTGTCGGATAGGAAGACATCAGACGACATTTATGTTGGTGTTAACACCTACGCAGATGATTCATTCAAGGCATGAACGCCGAATTGTTGTGAGATTCCGATGCTGCTGTTGTAATACACACGCCGCTCCTGTGGCTTGAAGCCTCGATAGGAGGAGGGAAGGAGCAGATGTGAAGTGACCCTGCAGAGTTCAGCCATGTTTAACTGCTGCTCTATTGAGCAGGGTCTCCCCGGGCTTTAGTCACTGTCAGCACACCAGCATGGTGCTTCCACTAGCTCTTTGCCTGCCTGGCTCCAGTGCCCTCTATTCTCTGCCCACTGAAAATGTATTAAAGCTCACTTCAGAGCCTGAGCCTACACTTGGCTTTCCTCCAGGGGTGCAGAGGACAACACAAAAATTAGCGGTTTGTGGATACGGGGGAGTTCAAAATACCTCTCTTGTCTTCGAGCTATTGTTTTCATCTCTGCGTCAAAATGTAGAGCTCCAAGGAGGGAACAAAGGCCTCTAAGTAGAACAGCTTCAACAGTTCAATGCTCACAATACAACACAAGGACAGATAACATTATAGCAGTGACCATGATAGCTATGTATAAAGACTTATTTAAAACTTCTATTGTTTTCAGTTACATTAGTTGAGTGCCATATTTATCTGGGTTGTATTCACGCAGGAAGTCGGATTTTTGTAATCTGAAGTGGGAGGCTAAGCAAGAGATTGTATCATACATCTAACCTCGGTTAAGGCTTGGGAACATCTGCTGCTGCAGGAATTCACAACAGAAGGCTGGATCAATGTCAGCAGCCTTTTACTGGCCTGAACCAAGCATCACAGACCTGCACGCATGGTTGCACACACACACACACACACACACACACACAAACACACACACACACACTCTTATTTACTTCCATATCTGTGAAGTTTACAGCAAAACGGTTGTTGTCTTAGGTAGCCTGCAGTGATTAAAGACTGACAGATGACAAATGTGACGTTACAATAAACTCTCAGATGATGCTTCAACAAAGGCAGGTCTATGCTTTTTCTTCTGCTCGCAGCCGACGGAGAGTGCAGCTGGAGTGAATTATTTAACAGTGCCTTGCAATCTCCATCACTACATTTCCTCATCACGCACAGACACTACTTGTACATTTGGACGCAAACACGTGCTCACACACTCGCACACACTCCCACAAAAAAACACTCTTGACCTTGCAGTCTGCTTTAACTACAGGGCCAAACATTCCATTTATAGTCCATTAAGACCATAACAGACAACGGCCCTCTTTCTCTTTTTCCTACAGGATCAAAACCAAATGGGGTGCTGCCAGAGAGCTTTTATAATACCTGCTGGTGCGACTTCATCATGTTCGCTCGCTGCAACCCTGCCCCACCACTCTGTTCACCACACCAGAACAGAATTGCCATTGTCACAAGCATTTCAAAGCACTGTTTGTGCTTCTACATGGAAAAACGCACATTGTTTCACTGTGAGAATGATCCTTTGTTATTATAATGGCTATATAAATCTTTTGGTGTTTCCAGTGAGTTTTCATACCTGCTTGACAGCACGGTGCATATCAGACAAGCTTTGTAATTGCACAGCTGCCACTCATTAGTACAGGAGCATGTCTGCTTGCTATAACTAGATCACTCATTAAAGTGATATTGCTCAGTAATTATTATCTGCAAGAACTGCTTTTCTAAGAAATGTGTGCATGTGTTTAATGTGAATGATGAATCTGTTTATATGGCAAGTGACTATATATAAATTTGACTCTCAGTGACGCAACCTATGAATGCCACATTGGTCTTACATGCAAGGAGTGAAGGGTGGGTGTGGCATCAGGGAGCCAACACGGAAAATTTTCACTAGCTCACTTGATAAATCACTCTGTGAGGCACAGGTCTACCCTGGAGGAGGTGAGGTGTATTTTGCCATTTGTGTATTTTGACATTTTGAATCTTGGTCACTCGTTTTCTCCTTTACCAGGCTGCCTACTGTGTAAATAAACACCCGATTTTTCACCTTACTCTTCATTCCTAGTTGTTCTGCGTTGCTCATGCTGCATTCATGTCATACAGTATTCACAGTAAGCACCATCCTCTCACTTGTAAGTAGTATTCATGTCAAAATCCAATTCTTAATTACAACTGGGAATCACATATTTTTCTGAAAGCTATATAAATGTAAAAGTATCTGAGAAATGGCAGGCTTATATCAGTCACAAACACCAAAATTAAAGAGTAACTAAAACCCAGACTCAAATATCTGTGAAGCCTGACCTCTAATGGTGAAAAGCAGGGGCCTGGTCTTCAGTCACAGGTGATACCACCACTCAGCAGGTGGGGACACCACCAGGCTCCCTGTTTTTTGCTGTTCAGGTCAGACTTCACAGAGATTTAGTTACTCTTTAAAGGTAAAGAAAGCCCAAATTAATGCTACTTTCATCAGGGATACTTTTTTTCTAACTGCAAATCCACTCTGCCTGTAATAAAACTTAATGGTTAAAAAAATTAATGGTTTGATGGTGTTATCTTTTGATGTAGACTTGAAGATGTCCTGTTTGAAGAAGTCTGACTTAAACACTTGCAAGTAGTGACGGTGGGAGCCTTTTCTACCCCTTCCTTCCTTCTCATATGATGTAAAACTAGATATTATACTTCCTAATGTAACTGGGACTGGTGCTGGGCCTTACCTTCACTAGGAAGAAGGACACCCCATAGGTCTGGAGGGATCTGGCAAGCTTCACATACTTCACTTTTGCCTCAATCTCTGTCATTTCTCCACAGTTCTTATGATCCTGGACGGAGAGCAACAATAAAATCTCAGAATCCTCAAACAGGAACATTAGGGTCATTAATTTGTCTTAGACACTGTAATCTACACAGTATATTTTGTCAATTCATGCAAAAAAACCCCAACAAAAAATCATATATTTTCCTCAGGCTAAGCACACTTTTAAACACGGGTTCTTTTAGACATAACATTCAACCAAACAGCACTGCAATGTACATACTTGGAATATTTTCTTCTCCGACCCCCTCTGCTTGATGTACTCTTTAGGTAAGAACTCCTTCAGGCTGTGGGGATAAATGACATTTTTACATGGTTACTCGTTGGTGCTACAGGCGTTTCCTTTTCTATTAACATACT
>OMLB01062255.1:18807-42217 GCA_900302555.1 Myripristis jacobus
ACACACCTGCAGAAGCAGAGCAGCAAACAGAGGCAGCCTAATCTAAACGTGCCCAGCCTCAGATCATCCACTGCAAACTGAAAAAGGCACATTAAAAGACCCTGGCCATATAGGAGCTAGAGCCCAACCTTGGGCAACACAAGCAGCTGTACGGGTGCTGATACCTACAGGATGCAGCAGGCTGTGTGCTTGCAAGGCCAGCTGGATTCAGTGGCGTAGAGTACTGTGTGAAGGGAAACATAGAGGAACTAAGCATCTAAGACCAAAGCTGTGCCTTCAGATGCCAGGGTTTAGCTGTGAGGCTGCCTGGCTCGCTCTTCAAAACCAAATAAAACCTGGCTTGGCCACACCTGAGCCAACCAACCTGGCCAAGAGATGGCTGTAAGGTACAACACAGAGAACTGATGGCTACTAAGTATATTTAGGACAGCTCCCGTCTCGTGTCTTTAAAAGCTACCATCCTACGAACCTGCCTACCTGACCAACTAACGGACTAACTAAAGGAATATATAAATAAAAAGCATAAAACATTAGTGCTCTCTCATCATTAAGTGTTGGGGCCCAGGACTAAATGTGCTTTAAATCATCTTCTCTCTCCACTATTTTTCCTCATTCTGAGCTATGCTAGCCAATAAAGCAAAAATTATGTGCAAATATCTTGATGGACATCTTGATTTTTGCTTCACAGGCACATCACACCACGGATAAATCCAGGCAGGCTGAAACCAACATACTGTGGCTAATACAGACAAGTTAAGAAGCAGCACTGGCAATTTTAGGGTTAGGTATCAGGAAGTTTCATAGCCTGAAAGTGCAAGAGAAGATGTTTTCATGTGTGCACGGGTATCTGTGTATGTTTGCGTATGAGTGTCTGCCATATGCATGTGTTTGACAGGCTTACCTGAACATAGAGCAGGTTTAGCTGAACAGGGTCCCGCGAGTCTACGTTCTGGTCCGAATAGAAGAACTTGCGCCTGAGCAGCAGAGTCTCGCTTTCCTCCACCCCTTGCTCTCTGAATGTCCTGCTGTGGTCCAGCCAGTTCACTGTCCAAGTGATATAAATAATGTGTTATCATTCGAACTGAAATGAAGTAATACTCGATTTATAAAGATTTTACTAGAGGAGGATACTACGGGTGAAATTAATTGGGCAGTTTGAAAAGGCAGACAGATGGACTTAGACAGACAATCTACCAAATTAATCATAGGCAAGTGAACTTTTTGACGGGGCATGAGGAGTGTCATTTGCATTATTTTCTGCTGAGAAGAAAACTCATTCTCAGCCATGTTGGAGGGTGATTTATACATTCACACGTTTCAGAATTTAATTGGTGTCCTCTGGGCAAAAGATAACAGTGTTAATTTCATTAAACTTTGATATGTCTATGCTATAAATTAGATTTGTGTGAAACAGCATAATTTCAGATGTTGGTGTATGGGATTCATTGATGTAAAAATAGGAAGAGTTTGAGCCATCAAGATATCGACGACATTTTTGGCGACTTTGGGAAGCCTACTCTCAAACTCACAATCATCATCTGTGTGGAGCTTGGCTTTGAGCTTTTCCATCTTCCTCTCGTCCCGCAGCAGCAGAGTTCTGTCTTTCTTCAGCGTCCCCATCCCGTCCTCCTTCTTGTCATCTGTTGTCTCCTGAATGAGTGAGTACTCCTCATAGTTTGTGATTCCTGAAAAGGGCAGAAATAAGGCAGGGAAACTCACCAAGGAGGCGATGCATAAGGCCACCCTGACAACTAGCGCTGTGACTGAGAAACTATCTCTCCGGTGCTCTTCCACTCTATTCTCTCTCTCCCTTGAAATACACATGAAGGAAAGCTGGTGCAGAGCCAGCAAACTATATTGGGCACAGAGGAGAAGAAGCCAAGCAGAAAGACGCACTCTAAACAAACAGTGGCCGATAAAGAGATCTGCCAGACACACATCCCTCTTCTCCTCACCCAATAGAGTTTGATTGCAGCCCCGTATAATTGAAATACACGGCCTAGGGAACACTTCTGTCACAGGCAAGGATGGCACAGTCTGGGACTTCACAACAACGCTATATCATTTAGCAGGAATAAGCTTATTTGAGCTTGACAAATCATGCCCACCGTGCTTTAAACAGAAAGTGATTAGGACTTTATCAAGTGTGCATAAATGCTCTGAAGTACTTAACAAATGCTTTTCTGTTCGCATATGAACTTATGTAATAACACAGTGCGATAAGGGAACCTTTCAACTCCATATGTAGTGAAGTGAATATGCCTTGGACTAAAAATAAGACAGAGGATGAATAATTCAAGCCTGGGCAATGGGTTGACAACACTCATATTAGCTGTAGCAGGAAGAGTATCGCTAACCTATTCTACTGCATATGGTGACAAGCAGCTCCCCGACAGTTTTTGAGTCATCCACCATGATGGTTTTAACTGCGCCATCAAGCATTTTGATTTTTTGTGGCCTCTGCTTCTTCTTGTACTCCAAGACATCCTGAGAAACAAAAGAGAAAGCATGATGAAAAATCAGCATATGTATACCTTATAGAATACCTTATATAACTCAGTATCGACATTGTGATGATATTGCAGGGATGACTGTTTACAATAACATATAAGATATTTACACCAAAGAGATTTTTGATGAACAGTCATTGTGAACACCAAGGAGGTAGATGCAAATAACAGTACAGCTAGAACAGTCTAAAACTTGACCATCCCTGCAAATAATCTCATAGCTCTTGAAGCACAAAAAGCAAGGAGGTATAAATCATTAGGCCTAATGACAAGCGACAACTAGAGGAGTGCACGCAGTAGAGTGCAGATCTCCACAGGGCGTATCTCCCCTTTTCCAGGCTATAGGCGACCTTATGTGGAAGACTTGGCAGAGACTCAGCAGCCAATTGTATTCTCAAACTGTATGACTCAAATTTAATACAGTACAGCATAGAAGATATGCCGAAAAACTCCCAAGTTTAGCCTTTTCTTGTTCTCTCTATATGTGTTTGACTTTATTACACACTTTATAGCAGTAGTCAGGAACCTATGGCTCGGAAGCCATTTTTGGCTCTTTTCTAGAAGTCATGTGTCTTTAGAGAGAAACAGAAAGGTTTTGAATCACCGCAATCATGAGAGGTATTTCATCATACAGACATAACTGTGCACCAAAAATATTTAGGCTGATAGGCCCAGAAGTTTGTGAGATTAGCTGCAGACAGACATGCACAAACAGACAAACACCCGACCAAATGATGAGCTTCTCCACAACTGCATGAGGGGTGTGTGTAACTTTAATTGGTCCAAAAGTCCAAACGACCCAAAAAGTATTTTCCCGCTACAAACGAACTCAACCATGGTTCAATTTGATCTGGACTGAGATCAGCTCTTTTTGTCAGACTAAGGTTCTCTGCTTGGTCCGGGCTGTGATCTGGGAGGTTTCACACCTGTCATTTTGATTAGGATCAAACTGAAAAGTCTGAAAGTCTGGAGCAAGAGAGGTAGCAGTGCAAACCCCTGAAATGACTTAATCTTACCCCATTTCGCAGCATGTAGTAATCCAGGGTTCTGCCAGACTCCAGCCAGATTCCTTTCCTGGGATCATCATCAGACAGGAAGAGGCCATAATCTGAGGCTGAAACACAAAGTGAGACAGAGTATGCAAGTGTAGATGTCTACAGGTTTCCATCATATAATGTAGCTTTGCCATTCTGGAGTCGTCTGGTACCTTGTCCAGTCTGAGCTTCTGGGACCCTTTCTCTAATAATTCTGCAGGCGTCATACACAGGCGTGGATGGTTCAAACTGCATGGTCTTCACCACATTGCACTGGCGGACACAGATCTTTAGTGACAAGGCCACCATCTTGGTGGGTAGTACAATGGCCTGACCAACCTACACACCTGGAAAACAACAGAAACAGGGACAGAAAAAAAAAATGTAATTCCGAATGTAAATAGGAAAGTCACAGTGGCCATTAGCACAAATGGACCATCTGCATTATGCCTGGTATTAAAAGGCCACTATTATAAGTTACTCTCATGACACAATAACAGTGCGGCGCGTCGAGTCTCTGTACTATATTGCAACACCACAAGGTACAGAACAACTCATCACAATTATCTCTGCAGGGACGTCTCTACATGTTACACTGAATGAGTGTCGCAGGCTATCACCGCTTCCAACTGCAGCACTTCGTTCCTCCCCGCTGTTCTGATATTAAAAAGGTTAAGTGAATGGGGAAATTCTGCTTGATAGCAGTGTGTTTAGCATTAGCTGAACCAGGGTAAGTAATGGTGCCTTTCAGCAGAAAAAGGGAAAAGAACACATCTGCTAATCAGCAGAAATAACAGAACCTAAGTCATAACACTGAGAACGACATTCCAAAATCACATTATTATGCCCTCCTGCTTATACACACACACACACACACACACACACAGAGGGAGGGAGAGGGGGGGAGAGAGAGTGAGAGAGAGAGAGAGAGAGATGCAGACTATGAGACACATCGGTGGGTGTTTGTCACAAACTGCAATTTGGGTGAATCAGTTCAGGTACTCTCCTAGTGTACCTGTGAAAAAAGAAAGGAGACCTATACTGCAGTGCTATGGCATTGTCTTCTTTCTTATCCTTGGTGTCAACTGGAAGGGATGAACTGATCACACTGTTGAAACTAGGACCATCTATACCAGAATTACAGATGTTATAGTCTGGTTATTGTTTGACTACAGTACAAAAATTTGTTACTCATTCAAAGCTGATTCATCTTGTTACTATTTTCTGGAAAAGCTGTGTAGGTCTGCACTGATTCCAAGTGTGCATTATGCTATACTCCATGGTCTATTTCAGCACTAGTAAAAGAAACTTAGCCTTTTGTGCATATGAAGAACGGGGATTCAAATCTCCAAATTGAGTATCATAGCCAAAGATCAGGACTTTGTCATAGCTACGTTTAAATTTTCTTGTGGTCAGGATTCATCAAGCCCCTGTGAGGCAGAGCTGAGAAAGTTTGAGAGGTAAACTTTCTATAATGATGAACTGTGAATGAGCTCTCCTGTGGTGGTGGCTCTGTCATGGCCATGTGCCCCTCTCCAATAGCCCCCCTCAGAGCTCCTGCCTGCTTGAGTCTTTCTCTATACAGAGTGGCAAAGACAGGCACAAAGAAGAAGGGGTAATGGCGCTGCATGGACTCTCCTCCATACAGGCTGGCAGAGGGGCCCCACAGAGTCTTTGTCATCCTGCTGCTGCACACTCTCTTCTAGAGAAGCAGCTTGAGACCCCAAGCTGACAGGAAGGCAGGTTGCACGAGTGCATACAAAGATGCAAAATGTAGATGCATACACAGGCATCTACATATGTCTGCGCACACACACACACCCTTCACATTATGCAGGGAAACTGTATATTTGTTAGATTCTCCACAGTGTGTTTCCTACAGCTGCAACTTAGAACAATTGAGAGGTAAGAAAAAAAAGCCAAGTTTCCTTGCAATAACAGATATTTGCAGAGGAATGTATTATTACAACAATCACTTTAATATCTATTGTGAGTAGCATCAGTCACTTCAGAGAGTAACTACTGAGGAAGTCGCATGATGAAACCCAGGAGGATAATCATAATCCCCAAGCTCGCAGTGGTGTGAGAGACCATTTTTCACCAGGATCCTCGTGCAAACACACAAATGCAGCCAGCTCCTCATTAGCTGAGCTTTCAAGTGCGGATGGATTCAGAGAGGGGAAATGAGGAACAGCTTACTTACGTTACTTTCTGTTAAGAGGGATTTATTTTATTTATTACCATTTCGACATCACTGCTGACTTATAACAGCGCTTTCTGAAACCCATCCCCCATGACGATCACTGATCCATCAGAAAGGCTTCCTGCATTGAATTAGGTTTGTTTACTACTCCAAAAACATTTAGATGTGAAAATGGCCAAAGAGCAGCTTGGTGGGGAGTATAAACATGGACAATTCAATAGAGACCGGGGAAGGCAGGAGCCATCTGGAGGGGATATAGCTCTAATGATTGACTGTAATAACAGCAGTAGCACAGAGCCTGAGAGCAACAACTGCTGCGATTACTGGACCAGTCTGTCACACAACAACCACGGAGACAGTTGGGCAGCAAACTTAAACAAAGTCCTTCTGGCAAGGGTTGAGTTTGTGTGCATCCAGATAGTTCTAGTGGAGAAGCTATTGTTCAGTGAACGCCTCTTGAGAACATGATATTGGGTGTTGATCACAACGAATACCACTCCTTCATTGTAACAATAAATGGAGCATCTCAGTCGTTTGGTTTTCATTTTAACAATACCGCAATAAATGCCTGTGACTGCTTACAACATTTTCTCATGCTGTGTGGATATGAGGAGGCCGAGCATGCAGAGTACAACATAAGCCAGGATCAGATGTCCTCCTGAACGAGGAATTCCTGGGCTACATGGGAACCGAGCCATGGCCATGACTTCCAGCTACGATGGGTAAACAAGCTCTTACAGCTGTTTCAAAAGTGTTCAGAGCAATAGTCAAAATTACATGTTGCACCACACAATGTCGCCCCTTGTGATTTATATCAGAAGTCAGCATATTATGGCCTGACATATCAATCCGTGCTTTATGAATGCTTTATACATGAAAGACATATGAAATGTTTTCTCCAGACAATGTGGTCAAGACATTTGTTATTTCACAACAAACAAGAAACCAAAGATCCATGAGGTACAGGGAGAACTAACACTCAGTATTTTATTCATCTTTTAGGATGGCAACAAACTTCCTGACCTGTGGGGAAACAAACAAGAGAAAAGAAGGAAAACAGTGGAATTCAAGATGTGGACTTAAACGAGATGGAGCAGTGATAAAATGTTCATAATATGATTATCTTCTCCTGTAGCATCAAACCTAACCCGAGCCTTTTATATCACTGAATGATTTACAAGGTGAAGGCCATTACGCTGCAGTCACAAGGGAAATCATAAATATTAATCGGAAAAGTCATTTTAAACTCTGTCTTCTTTAGTTGTTCTTCTGTACAGAAGAGAAAATAGTGATACACAAACATCTCTAGTCTTAGCAGCTCTCTAAACTAGCAGTGAATGTTGTGTGTACAAACAGCCACTCTGGGATCGATGGTAGATTACTATGGCAACTCCTAAGTGAGCATAGTTATTGTAAAGGAGGAAAATGAGATTTTAACAAGCTGTAGTACAATAACAAGCCCAAAGCTTCAATAAAATGGCTACAGTTAAATAGCAAAAAATATATATATTTATACCGTCTGCCGCCACCTTACAAATGCAGTGAACTGGCATTTACTATTGCATAGTATCTCCAGAATTGCAGACTACTAAAATGCTGTAATTTAAGCATGTAGTGTGTCAATGGTATTGAGTGGGGGGTTGAAAATAATTCCATCATCAGCAGTTCTCTAGATTGTTGAGAGCGGCAGGATGAAAGCGTGTGTGTGCTGAGGATATGCTAATAAGCTCAGTCGCTCCTTTTTTCTGTTATCCTTACATCCTGCACTGACAATCTGAGCACAACATTTAGCCTTTTATCCCGGTCTGATTGAAAGCAGGGTCAGTCCACAGGCGTATGTGGAGAAAAACACACAGCCATTAATGTATAGGCTGTATAGTGGGTTGTATAGATATGTAAGTAAGTAAAATGGCTTGCATGCTGTCTGCTATTGTCTTAATTATGTATTCAAATTCATATTTTCTTTCTACCACCTTATGAAATCACTGTCTGACTCCACAATGTAAAAATAACAAGGTCAGGTGTGTTAATTAATTCCTCCAGATTTTAAGGCTGCAAAGCCTCATGTTCTGGTTGAAAATTTAATGACCTTCAAGTTATCAGTTTAAGCATTTCACATCTTAATTGGAATTTGGTAAATCAGGGGTCGTAACAACAGTGTGCAAGGAGAGGGCATTAATCAGCCATCGTAAATACATCCTCTGTTATGAGGCTTTCTTGATTTACTACAAACATATAGCAAATTATTATTCATCTATTTAACAGCCTAGGGCTGTCCTCTAAGTAGCACATGGGGCCACAGACATATCATTCTGTCAGCTTGCCGTCACCGCGCTAATAACCTCAGGAGAATATGATTACAAAACATTGGAGCAAAAAGTGAAATGTAAGCTGCCAAATGATTGATGGATGGTGCTGCTTTATGCAGTGGCTGAACTTGTCTCTGTTAGAGGTGGCGGTAGAGCTGCATCATCATTTCAAACAAAACATGTACCAATTCCAAATGTCACTTTTCTTAGTCTCTGAAGAAACGAGAGTAGGTCAGACCCTAGAATATGACTGGACCGTGTATATATGTTTTTATTGCACACTTGCTCTGGCAATGTAAATGTCTGTTTTGCTGATATCAGTACTGCTCCTTTCAACTGAACTGAACTGAACTGAAAACCAGGAGGAGTTGCAAATTATTGTGATGTACGATTCCCGTAGGCTACAGCAATTACTGTAAGCAGTGTAGCTACATTTAAAAAGCAGCTATTTTGACTTTGGTTCCATGAACAGTGGCTGTACTAAACAGATCATTATTATTATTATAATTATTATTATTATTATTATTATCGTTATTATTATTATTAGTAGTAGTGGTAGTAATAGTAGTAGTAGTACTACTACTAGTAGCAGTAGTATTTTTTGTAGTAGTAGTAGTAGTAGTATTTTGAAAGTGCAACGGCCAACGGGGAAACTTCAACACTTGGCCGACCTATGGTGTAACTTCATCACTCAGTCAGTGAGTCAGTGAGTCAATGGCAGACATTCGCATTTGTAGGGCTGGCTCTGCTGTTGCGATCAAGCCAACTGGGCCTATTTTCATTTGTTATCACGACTCATGTTCCACTTCCCTTCACAGAACACTTGAATCTAGAGTCTACTATGAATACAATTCCTATAATTAACTATCAGTCAAAGGTTTTCACTTCCATGCTTATCATGTCCACCGTTTTACAAATAAATGAATCATTCCTCCATAGACCAGAGCAATCACAGCATTATGAATTTAGTTTAACCTTTGCTATTTTAAGTTCACCAGGAATGCTGTCAAAGAGCTGTCATATTACAAGTGGCTTGTGCAGAAATATCTTCATTAAAAGTGTCAGTAAAACAGTGCTTGTTGATTCAGATCAAAAAGACAACAAAGCCAACCTCTAAATCACAACCAAACCACAAATACACTGAGAATGTTTTTTTAGCAACATTAAAAAATGGACTGTGCCTCTATCACCCAGTCTCATGGGCTATAGGTTTTGCTCTTGGGCCAGAGGCTCTGCTGTAATGCAATTTGAAGGTACAGATTCTGACAGAAATTATTAATCTTGCCCTTGTCGCAGGGAGAGAGAAAGAGCAGCTCCTCTTTCGCTAAAAATATCCAGCAAAGTAGAACGTCCTCTAGCACTGTTTCAGATGGATCCACATCAGGATGGGTGCAATAAATAGAAACATTTTTTCTTGATCTATACAGTCAATTCAGTCTGGCATTCATTAATACATATAATGTGGCATTACACCAAAAGAAATTTCTTTAATTCTAAAATCTTAATTCTCAAAGATAACACAGCTGAGCGACTTGTACAATAAGTTGTACTAGGCAGATCAGAAAGCTAAGTTCTCTACGATGAGTCGATTAGGCCAGTGGCTCAGGGATTTCCTTGCCCCAATTGCATTACTTTTATAAGATCTTATTGGTTTAGGGTGTCCAACTAATTATAAAGCATTTAAATGATAAAGTTAAAACACCCCACAGACCTAGCAGTCCTAAAGTCAATACATTAGGCTCTTAGAGCTCACAGTATTCTTCAGTATGTAACATCCGTCATCTCATTTAGAGATTTGAGAAATGAGCTGCCTAACAGACAAAGGCAGAAACAGCTACTAGATGAGACTCCACCCAGCAGATGCAGTCAGTGAGTCACTCAGTCAATCCTTGAGTCCATCACTCAGACAGAGAGACAGTCGGTCAGTCAACCTGCGTACTCATGGTGGGTTGACATGGCCCCTGACTCTGTCTTAATTCTCTCTCTCAGTGGGAATGGTTGAAGGAGGGGGAAATGGAACAGACAGATTTTCTCCAAATCTTTTAGTTCCATTTCAACCGGGCGTAGCCCTCTAACTCTGTTGGTTTAACAAGTCATCTAGTTGCCTCAGTGAAGTACAGCCAATCAGGATGAATCTACTTCTACATGCTTACGTTAAAAAAAAAGATGTTGGAATTGGTCCAGGCCGGCGACTGGCTCATCACAACAGGCCTGAAATACACTTACTTCACATCTCAGTGGTGCTAGAGCAGCAGGAAATTCCTGTGCTTCACCTCTAAAGGAATAGCCTATGAGTACAACAGGAATGATGTTTGCTATCTCCTCCTTCATCCGCCCTCTCAAAATGTGTGGACTCAGCTGTCGAGCCACTGCACCACCAGGGGATTCAGGTCCTGTTTTATCTGCACGACCTGGTTTTCATGGCCGAGCCAGGGAGAGGACCATGTGTGAAACAATGCAACTGGTGCAGCACCAAGGAGAAAGAATGAACCTCAGTTGAGAAAACACACTGGGTCTGTCTCAATCGAAGGGCTAGATGACTACTGGGCAGCCTACGGTCCCTTCGTAGGAGGCATCTGACGTAGGTGCCGATATCAGGTTTACCGGAACTAAAAGTTTAGTGAATTGGGACGATGTAGCCTGCGGAGGATTCCTACGTCATTATTATTGAGGCTTCCCAAAGTGCATTCGAGTGATGACGCGTAAAATGCCAAAGTAGGTTTCAGAGGTGTGTCAGTGAACACCTGTGCATGAAACAAAATGATAAGCACTTTCAACGCTCTCAAGATGGACAACATTGTGTTGAAAAGAAATTAAGATAATTGCTACACCTCACAAATTGCAACAGACTACCCCAATTAAAGTAATTGTACACATGGCTACATTGTAATGTACCTGATGCGCTGATGGTTGCTATGGAAACATCATACAAAATGCCTATCTAACTCATCTAACTAAACTTGCATTTACAGGCGTTGTTCGGACACAGTTAACAGCCAAACCAAATCTATGGTGGTAATTATAGGCATGAAAACTTATCAAAACGTCATGATATAAACATTAAGACACTCTAAAACATGCTTAATAATTCCAGCAATGGTGGCTGATCCAGAAATTCAACTGGACCGAAACGTACCCTGGGAAGTAGGCTGTAATGTCAGCCGCGAAGCATCGTGGAGGTGTATCCTGCAAATTAGTCAAAAATAGGCTGGATAGGTCGGCTGCATATGCAGGAGTAAAATCGAATTGGGACAGCACTTGTCGCGCCGCTGTGATGTAAGCAGCCTACAAATACGACCTAGGAAGCATACAACCTTTGAATTGAGACAGACCCACTCAAATGAACAGTAACTATGCAGACAGTGCAGCAGACGGAGTTGGGCAGGGAAGTCACAGTGCTCACTAGGGATGGGAAGATTAACCGATTACATGCACGGGCAAGATACGAGTGCATCGGTAGAGCAGCTGGTGCATCGGTTTTTGCATCTTTGCATCAATAAAATCTGATCCATTTAATTATTAGTTCTATGCCTTTATTTAGAAACGTGTCTCATCCTTACATTACGGAGCAGATGCCGACTGATGTGTTAATGGGTGTTAATACATTAATGTCATTGAATTTGCAGACAATAAAAGTTTTTGCACATATCAAAGGCTTTAGTTACTCAGGGCCCTGCTGGGCTGCTTTACCAACCTGCGTTTATTCCAAGATGGCAAAAACAGGTGCCATCTTGGTGACCAATCCGTCACAACACAGGCAAAAGAAACATCACTGGGTAAAAGAGCCTCTTTTATGTATTTCATACACTAGGCAGGACTTAAATGCTGACACAGGCCGATGGAGTATGGTAAATAAGATCAATGTCTTCACTGAAGTCAGCAGGCAGGCAGAGGGTCAAATGATGAGCAGTGCAACCAGGCAACGGTACAAAATCAGCCAATGGAGGACAATGTCGAACTTATACAACTGGATCAGGCAACAGACCAAGTAACAAGCAAGCACACTAGAGTAATCTGGCAGAGAGTATGAGGCTGACTACAGATACATACACACACACTAATGACAAGACGAGATGCAGCAGATGAAGATGAGCAAGGGCTGGATGCTGATTGGTGGATATGGGCAGGTGACGTCAGTGGATGGGAACTACAGGACCTATGCAGGGACAAACACAACACACACACACACACACAGAATACAGTGAGAGACAGAGAAAGAAACAGAGAGCAACTGGAACACCAAAGTTCATGACTTTGTAGGTGTTCATGGACGGGGGGTGAGATGGGAGTGCCTTGAGATAAGTCACTGGTGTGTGGCCTTCCTGGGACAACTGACACATCAGCTGGCCAGAAATAACACAGAACCTGTTAGTCCTTCAACACTTTGCCCCACTGATAAGTGGAAAAGACGTGGTCGTGTGGGATGACAACTGGGCCACAGTCATAAACAGGAAGGGCGCAATTTGATCCACACCTTTTGAAGGGAGCAGTGAACTTGTGGCTGTGGGTTGAGAGGTGCTTCCCAGCCTGTCAAGTGGAGGTTGCATCACGATATAGTGGACCAGATTTGACCCCTGTTCAAGAATGCACTGATGTATCTGCTTTCCAAAAGGCACAAGGTTCAACAACAATGATGGCCTCATTGCCAAGGATGAGTAAAAAGCCACATAGAGTCAGTTAGTTCAGCAGTCACTGTCCTGATTTTGGCAGTGCCTAAAAACACTCTCTCTTGTCCTCTGCCTCTACTTTCTGCCCATACAATACAACAACAATCACAGCTGTTGCTACCCCAAAGAGTCCGATCCATGGAACGCCACTGATTTCAAAAAACAACTCCATCTCCCACCTACCTAATGGTAACAGAAAAACTGTCTTCAGGATGGCAGATCTGAACCACAACACACTGTTGACTGTGCTTCTCACTGAAGCTATAGATGCACTTAATCATGCGCCATAGCCAAACACACTCCTTCTGTCCCCTGAGTCTCTTCCATCCTCTAGTGATGGTAGTGGGGCAGGAAAGAAATTCTCCTGACCCCAGACCACACAACAGCTCTTTGGTGTGATACAAGTGCTTGCAGAGGCATCTTGGGCAATTCCTCGGTTTTGGGGGGGCACGGTCACATGCAAACATGGTCCTTACACCTGAGAAAATCACCTGTTTTACATCCTGGGTGATTTTCCTGGAGTTTTATCTTCCTCCTTGGAAAGGGAGGAGAAAGTTGCATCATTGTGTGTGGTACATGCTATCAGTATGCCATTTGAACCATACTGCTAAAGTCAGATGCACACAGCAGCTGTTTATGTGCTATGGGCTCTGTTTTACATAGATTGTGTAAAAGTTGATTGCCTTATTCAGTGTGGCGTCATGATCAGTGCCCTGTCCATTCGTCACATTGCATCTGTTGGACATATCTGGGTCTTTGTTCTGATCTCTGCTTGCTTAGAGACACAGAACATGGCATGAAGAGGTCTCAGAGTTGTCTGCTAGTGTAGTAACACTGAAGAGAATTGTCATTGTATTGGTTATGCCATACTAGTTTTCATTCCTCGTTCACTTCCTTGACGTGGATAAATAGCTTGGATGAGAACAGCAGTAGTCTCCTTGCATTTTTGCCAATGCTCATCGATGGTGATGTTCAAAGTTAAGGGAACAACTCCAGCTAGTATCCTACAAAGTCAGTTCCCTTCCGTCTAGTTGTGGATGAAAATGCCACTGACCCTGACTGAGTCATCTGTGTGCACTATAAAAGTCAATCAGATCTGTGTACAGCATGACGCAGCAGAGGATGCAGTCATCAAGCTTTGCTGCCTAAACCAACAGAGCCCCACAGAGTGCTGGGCCTGTGTGAAACAGAGCTGCTGTCTACGATGAAAAAATCATCATTGATTGAGCCCCTACCTGCGGCAGTCCCATATTATTCTAGATAAGGTATGATACTAACAGACAGATGGATAGATTTTTTATTACCCTCACACAGACACACTGGTACATAGATACAAGAAATACTACCAGCATGAAGAACATCCATAAAACATGTAAAACATCCACACACATGAAAAACATCCGTACAGAAAACATCCACATTTATGCATACAAACGTAACGTGTTAATTCTAACTCTGTGATAACAGGCAGTCCTCCAGCAGGACTTTACTGGCATAACCACTCCTTGCAGAACAACAAATATAAAATCTGGTCAGTAGTTACACGAATGCAGTTAGTTTGCGATAATGCTGAGAGTCCAGGCCTTCAACACTTTGAAATGTGTATGTTTTACCCATCAATCACCAGACTTGCTTCCACATAAAGCTGGCATCAGCTTGGCTATGTGTGTGTGTGTGTGTTGGCGAGCTGAGGGAAGGGGATTTACCCTAGAAAAAATTGATTGGCTACTTTCAGAGCTTAAAATCTCAGCAGCAATGATGGTAACAGTAACATTTCTAATTGTTTAGCTCATGCTGGATAGTACATTTGTAATGTAACTGCTGCATTTATGATGTTGTAATAATACTGAAATGGTGCTTGTCAACTGACGTCAATATTTGTATCATTACTCAACTGGTGCAACGTTTTTGTCTCTCTTCTTAGTGTATACTCAACCCACAGAGATGCATGTTGAGTTCATGTTCTCAGAAACATTACTTATCACCTCTTAGTTACCACATTAACTGTAAAGCACCAACTCCATGGTGACATTAGCAGCATACCATGCATCTGTTGGTGAAAATACAATCTTAACACCATGATACACCACGATGAGTTGGTGTCCATGGCGCTGTGTGTCTCCCAGCACAGCTTTAACCTGCAGTGGCCAATAGCAAATGATGGTCAAGAACATTTCAAGAAGGCCAGCTCTACTAACCCTTTTTTCAGGGAAATCAACAGCCAAATATTAAACAACTGGCTTTTGCAGATGGATAAGGGTTTTGGCAGTTTGGCTTTTTGACAGTCTACTTTCCCAGCAGCAGCACGCAATACACAAGTGCCCCAAAACGTGATACTTTAAGTAGGAGCGATGAGAGTACACTGCAAATGAAATCAAATCAAGGGCAATGCTCTTCCAGCCATGTCCCTGAAGCCAAGAGGGAGACTCAATTAACCTGATGTTGCTCTTCTCTTTCCTATTGTACTGAAATGATTCGTGTTTGCTAGGGCTACAGCATGACACAACTGAAATGCTATTTTATCAGATGTAGACAGAGAGGCATGGGGGGAAAGGAGCAGGGTGAAGCGATTCCACAGATGTAATGTGACAGTAATTAGCACAAGATTATACAAGTACAAGCCTACTAAAAGTAACTATGTGAGTTTCCGACCTTTCTGAAAAATATATGAAAATGACTGCAGACTTGACTCAGGAAATCATTGCAAAACAGTTTCCCAAGGCCATAGTTGAGATGCTCCCTCGGATCGCTGTGTCTTGCCCAGTGAAAATAACAGCAGACACCATACAGTAACAATGAGATTGATGCAGCCTTTCCCACGATGCAAGGCACATCTGTAGACAAGGCAGATCGATCATATAATAACACAAACACCACAGTATGTACACAATAAATAGCTCAACCTTTTATTAACTGTAAAGCAGGCCACATGGGATTTAATGCCTGAGACTGTAGCAAAAGCAAGTGTGATAGGTGGAGTGGCAGCTTCAGACCAAACAAAGTTACACACATTGATACACATAACACACGCATACACACAAAAACACACACACATGTCTTACCAAAGGCCCAATAGGCTTCAGTCACTTAAATATTCTTTGCATCAGTATGAGACAGCATGCTCGCAGCTCTGGCTTGCACATATTCTACCATGTGGGTCATGTCCTGTAAATCAGGTGATTTCAATCTCCTGTCTATGCAGCCTCCCCAGCACTGAGCCTCTCTCATACCTCAGAAGTCCCTGGCCTGAGTGGCTGACTGCCTGCTACCACTAGCATGCTGATTACAGTATCAAGAGCAGTGGAACGTAACATACACTGGCCGCAGTCCAAAGTGTGATACTCCAAGGGACTCTCTCAGTGTGTTAAATCCTCTGGCATGCTGAACAGGAAGACCCCAGACACACAAAGGCAAACATTCATTGTGCTGGTTCTTTCAGTAAAGACCAGCATTTAGTAAAAAAAAAAAAAAAAACATCCAAAAGCTGAAATGCTCTTTGCTATTAAGCCTGTTTAACGGTGAAATGCATTTTTATTAGTTTCTATTAACTGGTGTTTGTTAGTCATACTGTCAGTGACCTCAGTGGCACATTTTATGAGGCAACACTTTGTCAGTGTTGTGATCTATTACAGTATCAAAGTCTTTATAACAGTAAAATCCCTTGCTGAAAGTGAGTGAAACCTTGTTGCATGAGACAAGTTCAGGGAGAGGCCATGTTTTTGGCCCATTGTTTCCAGATCAGTGACTCAGCCCACAGTTGCCATGGCTGCTGCCGTGCCCACCTTTTCCTGGACATATAAGGCTGGACAGAGGCAGCAGCCACACACACTCTGCCCTTACAGTCCATTACTGTGACCGCTTCCAGGGTCATCTCTATGAACAATACACTCGGCAATACTTGAAGGATTTCAGCTAAAGTCAGCTTTCAAATGTCAAGTGGACAAGGTCAGAGAGCTTTCACAATGTTATGGAGTGCTTTCTCTTTGTACATTTTTGTGCAGTCCTGGTGTCATCCAGAGGGCCTCTAAGCTATCCTGTCACAAGTACATAGAAGATTTCAGTAGAAAAAGAGATTGAGAGAGTTGACTTTGATTCACTTTGATAGAGCGTGTCTGAAAAATGAAAATATCTCTCTGTAAAACTGTCACTTCAGTTTTACTGCTTCATTGGAGGTTCTGTAGTGAGACATAATGTAACGTTGTATTGTAGGGCTTTGCACTGTGGGACTGAGAAACTGCTTAAGATGATTATTTTTTTTTGCACTCATTGTAGTCATTTATCAATCGACAACCCAGAACTACTGGTGCACTGATCCCACACCTTGCAATATGCTATCAATACTGTAACACAGTCATCATCACAAAACGGGCTCGGCCTGAAAACACAACTTTTCCGAGTGTAGTTAAAAAGAGGTACAGTTACACACAGACAGGCACACATGACTGTATGGAGAAAGCACTTAGGCAAGACCCTTTTCCTCACACTCAATTAACCAAACAGCTTTCTAGCTTATGTTCCCTCCCAAAATGATTAATGATTGGTCAACATCCAGAATGAACAATAAAAGTTGAAGGCAAACTGATGGAGGCCAAGGCAAACGAAAAACTCCATTATTCAGTAAACTTGGGAGTACATTCCAAACACAGTATCATTGTGCGACTTCGTGCAGCTTTGTTTTTCTCTCAGCAAGGACTAAAAGCGTCGGAGAATCAAATGTTTAAATTGGCTGGAAAAGGGATATACAACAGCTTTCCCCCAGACAAATATTATACACTTCAGAAAGTTCTTCAAGAGGATGCCATGTGCAAGAGGCTTCAGACAAATTGGGAGCCTTTTCTAAAGATTGCTTCGCAGACGTACGTGTGGCATATTTACACTGGATAACAAGATAGTTTCTTCCAATATTTCCCACTACAAACCCCCTGAGAGGAGGTATGCTATAAAATAAATGCATTTCTAGTCTGACTCTGTCTGTTCGGTCTAGAATATAAGCCTCTTGGAAATAAAGACACATTTAAGGGTTCTTGAAAGATGAACTCAGTAAAAGTGAAAATAAAAATCAGAATGATACCAGGGACTTGATGCCATCCAGTTCCTTGCAACACAATCTAAAAAAAAAAGGTATAAGGGAGAGGGGTAAAAAAACAAAAAGACGTTTTGATACAAATGTCATTTTAACATTTATTGCAGTTGGAATCTAGTTAGATGCTTTGCAAACATGATGCACTGGTTGAAAGCAACACGTTTGGTCCATGAAAGACAATATTCCATCATGCTGAATTTGAGAAACATAAACTTGTGCATCGTAAAACGCCGTCTTTCATTCACTGTACTTTGTTTAGCCCTGTATATCCTAAAATGGAATTTGATACAATTGCACATAAATTGTGTATGTTAGAAGCCTTGCCATCAAACTTGACTGCCCGAAAAGCAAGTTTCCACCCTTCTCATTGGATTTGCACCCTTAAACCATGCCCAACTGTTTCTGATTACAAGAAACAAACATTTCTTGCTTAAATCCACCTCATAAACATCTGGCCGACTCAAAACACACCCACGCTCAGCATGGACACCCTCACATATTGCGCAAGAGGGTCAGCTGAGGGAAACTATGCTGATTACTTACATTCTTCTGTGACTGCAGTTTCTGCATGTTTCCAGGGCAGTGCCACAGGGGCAGTGGGAAGAGCACAGTGATAACCCTGCAGCCACATCCTGCAGCCTGACCCTCATCCAAAAGTGGAGCCATATGATAAGGACTGGAGCATGTAAAGGATGCTGCCATGCTTAGTTAAGGACTCACAGGCTCACTATTTCATGCTCCACATCTGCTGGTTGCCATAGCAACCATGGTTTTGGGCAATTCCCAGGTCAGGTGGCTTCTGTCAGCTCAAAAGGAAATAGAGAGAGAGAGAGAGAGGGAGAGAGAGAGAGAGCGAGACAGAAGGGAGGCCTTTTGGTGTGCAATGCTGGTTACAGCAGAAAGCCAATGCCATGAATGACAAAACACTCAGAATTTCATTACTGGTTCTTGAAAGTCAATGGTCATTAAAGTTTCTTCAACCTGCCCGCTGCACACACCCTCAATCTTTAAAAAGAAAGACTGTCACTACTGTCTCAGATCAACCAAGATCTTCCCTTGTTTTTACTGAACAATTGATTTTTATTCCACAATAAAAAATTCTCATGAGACTACAGATAAAAAATACCAATGGCTAATGTTGCTGAAGGATCAAGGATTGCAGAGGATATTTTACAAGTGAAAGAAGAAAGAAAAAACAGGCAAAAAAACAGGAAGGCAATAAGCAAGTGCAACAGTATTATTACTGCTGAATTAGAACATTTGTGACTCAGCAAAATCTGCGACAAAAATGAAAGGAAAAAAACACTTCAACACAAACAGCCATGCCACAGTAGTAAGGGCAGTCACTACTTCACACAGTTTGAATGTGCAGATACCCTGCAGTTTTGTGGAGACACAAGTATGTAATAATTAATACTTAAAAAGGTTACTGTTACACATATAGTGGACATCCATACCTCTCAGGCTTTAGATCATGCGATAACACAAAACATAATACAATTGTATTTTTAAGCCATGGTTTATGCTTCATCTGTGGAAAAACACAGTAATTACAAGTAGCTGATGGCAGAATTCACTTTTTAATAAATGCATCAGCGTGATCCATAGTTTGTGGAGACTGTTAGAAAATAATCAGAACCTTAGAAAAGAATAGCTGCACATCAGAAAGGCTTTACAATTACAAGCCAGTCATTATGACAGCATGGGTGCAGCTGAATAGCCCAGTGTGTATTCTGTACTAACAGAAGCAGAGAGAGACAATCATTAGAATCAGGCTGCTGTAGGGCCGGGTCCCAGTGGCTCAGTCAGAGCCTCGGTGAGAGGCTCTCAGACTCATTGGGGAAGGCTAGAGGAAACATGCTGCAGGCCAAGCGTTTCCCAGCACCCCTCTCTTTAACCTGATTACTGTAATGAGCTTAGAGACTGTTGAATTCAGAGCATCTAACACAGATGCGGACAAACAGGCTGCCAGTCACTCACTCACTGACTCTCACTGGCAAATGAATGCAAAGCGCATCATCAGGCCCAAGCCCAGCATAACTAAATGGCTCATTGAGCATAAAAATTGTAAGGGTAATGGATAAGAAGAGGGTAAGCAGACCTTAAGTGCAACACATTGACCCCACTCTGCTGATTCCAACCCTCGATACCTGGCTCTCTGCATGGTGTGCATTTAAGGTAAGGAATATCAAGCTGTGTACCCAAGTGTATCCAAGTGGTATCACCTTGAATAATACTAACATAAGGCGTTTGAGTCTGCATCTGTGTACCAATAATTGCCAAAGACTTCAAACAGGACTTTTCACGTATATGTCACAAATACTCAGAAGGCAATCCTTTAAACTGTGCAATCCTGTTGATTGGCCTGTCTATGAATCGCATGGCTTAAAGCGATCTGACAACTCTCCACAAAAAAAGCTATCAGTGTGTACCCTACCATTTAAGTGCTCAAGATTAAAGGGCATTGTTTAAATGTGCTGAGTTTAACACTCGGTGCATCCAGTGTTTTCACATGGATAGGGCCTTAATCATGTGCAATGCCAGTGGCAAACACCAAGACTCTAAGGTAAACACACATAAACCTGTACACAAGTGCAGGCATGCCTAAAAATAAAGCAAACACACAGAAAAGTCTGGGTTAATAGAACTTAAAACATCAATCTACCTATGCATGCATCCATTTTCTATAACTGCTAATTCTTATTCAGTGTCGGGGGCCTGGAGACAGACAGGGCTGACTCAAACATGTGGCTCGCAATCTGCACAAAACTCAAGTAATCTTATGCAGTTTGAATCATGCCCTTTGTGAAAGGTTGCAATCAGCTGCATCAAATTTGCCTTGACATCTTGTCGAAAGCTTGCCGTGTTGCACCAGGTGCTCATTTTGACACTAAAATTGTACATATTTTTGCCAAAGTTACAGCCATTCTTAAAGAGCAGAACGGGAGGTCTCATAAAACTTCTGCATTCTTATGTTTTCAGTTTTTGTGTTCGTATTCCATAGCATATAGACTGTGCATGATATACGTGTACATTCTTCTGCAACCAAGGACCTGATTATAGATATGCACAGTGCGTTCACCATACTACGAAATAAGAACATTGGAATGGTGAATAGTTTACTGGGAATGATACACTCTTTACTGGGGGTAGTTATTTTCCTCCCTGCAATCAGAGTGTGTTTAAGTTTGGTGTATTGCCTGTCAAAGGCAGGGCATCTGCTGAAGGACAAGCAGAATCTGTATAACCCACATAAACGGTTGCATTCTCAAATAGAAAAAGTTAAGCGTTTCCTGTCCTTGGAGAAAGTACATTCTTGGGGCTAATATTGGACTCATGAAAGGTCCATGAACATATTTCTTCTATCCTTCCTTAGAGACCTAAAGATCAGCTGCAGAGGATGACATGTTCCATTAGTAAAAGATAATTTGGAGCACTAAAAGTGATGGCTAGGTTCCGCAGCACAGTCAGTCTTGGCATAGGCTGGATGGATAAGTAGGGACCTTCCTGATGGGGCTATCAGAGGAAGCTGGGGCTTGACTGATGCTCACAGGCACAGACAATTTGTTATTGAATTGAGTCCCATTTGGAAAGAGTCATAGATCTCTTAGGTTCCAGTATCAGGACAGCCTACATCCCTTGAAGATACACTATTTCAAGATTCTACCAGTTTATCCTTTACCTGGCAACAGAGGAACAGGTTTTCTCTGGGAAGCTCTCAAAAAGTGGCTCAAAATATTGTCCCGTTGGGATTTTTCAATCAGTGTGCGACAGCACAGAAAGACGTCTAGGTGCAGAATGTGTGGCACCAAATCACCTGGTTGATGAAACTCAAGCCCATTAAGATAAAAAAGATTATTTTGTCTGTGTTGTTGAAATTTGCTAAGGTGCCCTTAATGGCAGGTAAATAGCACAGATCCTGAGAGGATGAAAACGATGGCGCATGCCTCGACTCTGCCATAAGGCTCACAAGCAACTACATTCTACTCTGAAATGACAGTTTCCTTCACACTTTGCCCTTGTACCAAAGAGTTTCTTTAATTGTCAGATTTGATCCATTGCTTTCTAAGGGTGCTCTGACTGATCGGCCAGCCATCGTTATCAGCCAGTTTTTTAGAGAGAGTAATTAGTAAAGTAATTATCATTACTTTAGTAATGTGATAGTAGTAACTTCCCCTACAGTGACCCCTCACTCAGCTGTCGATAACAGAGACATTGCAATGACAGCAAGGAGAACAAGACACCAAAAGAAATACCAGCCAAAAAGATGGAATGAAAAATTGAGGGCTGACTGACTTGAAACAATATTTTGGCTATAGCCTTACAGATAGATAGATACATGAGATACACATATAGAGGTAGAAGTTTCTTTTTTGTTTCTTGTTTCGTGCTGTGCACTTTATTGCCTGTGGTCCATTATCTCCTAAATGCAGAGAAAATGGAGGGCTCACTGACTTGAAACAATAATTTGGCTACAGCCTTTTGCTGCAGTTTTGATACTCTCTAAAGTTGATAAAGGCCCTGTGTTTTGTTCTGTCTATTAGAAGTAAATTTGGTTGACAGTATATGTATTTTATTGGAGTGTGATGCACATTTAACTTTTAATTTGGACTTTTTTTTTCAAATTTTATTAATTTTATTCTAAAGGAAAGCTATATTTGTTAAGCTCTAAGCTGCTCCCAATAACCAAGCGTAGCAGGCTGCTATGGTTTAAGTTGTGTCTCTAAGAGAGAAAGAGGAATAAACAAACAGTTGTCAATTCAATTCAATAATTTTAATACTTGATATTCAACATTGTTAAGAATAGTATGCTACATGATAAATGGAAGGCTTCAAATAGACCCTGTGATCAGTGATGAGTATCGCCCAATACTGTAATTGGTGATTGGCCCCTATTGCTTTTGTATTTTAACACACTGATTCCAGGCTTGCTGCTTGCAGGTGTTGCATGGTAGTTGTAATCCTTGTCAATATGAAGAAATACCTTACTATGTATGTCTGGTATAAAAATGAAATAGTCAGCCTGCCACCGATTGTCACGTTTACTTTGTTTTAGCTGCATTTTAGTCTCGGTTTGCCTCATCATGGCATATCCACAGGGGGAAAGATTTGTAAGATTATGTAGCTTTGCTAAATCACTCAAAACTTTATGTAGTTCTGCACACCTCAGTTACCTGTGTCCTACTAATGCTATCCAGCCAAGGAAATGGAATTGCAGAAGAGATATCTTATCACCTCTATCAAATCTCTGTTTCCCTGTGCACACTGTAGGTGACACAGAATGCAGTATTGGGAGGAAAAAATGATAAAATTGGACGGTCTATTGTGAATTGGGGGTGTAAATCACAAGTTTCATTATGATGCAATATTATATCATTTTTAGGGACAACAACATGATATTTGCAAAGTATCATATCTTACACAAAGTCTGCACGATCTGATTTCGGTTTGATTCAGTTCGGTGGTTTACAAATCAATATCACACGCACAATCAGTTACATACAACTCTTAAATATGATTTGAATTTTTTTTTTATAGTATTTTGAGCTCTATTCTATTCTGCTCTCTAAATTTATTCTTAACAGTTAAAATTAAAAAACACAT
>OMLB01062256.1:2289-16256 GCA_900302555.1 Myripristis jacobus
GTGTGTGTGTGTTGTGTGGGGGGGGGGGGGGTGGAAAAGTCATTTTACAGGGACTGAAGTTTGGTATGTTTAGAGAAACCCACATGTGAAAACAGCCTTATAGCCAAACACACAGGGACTGATAATTCAGGACTACAGAGGCTGTGGTGCACGTTAGCTGCAGGCCTGATCTCATGCTGTTTGTCCCAGGACCTGTCCCGCTGTAAGAAAGTGATGGAAGAAAGAGGGGAACTGTTTCTGGAGAAGATCTCCATGTCCAGGGCTAAGGTGGCCAAGCTCTGCCACACCTTCATCAAAGACGGGGCCGTGAGTGATACCTCAGTCATTAAACACACTCTGCATCTGTTTTACTGTTGATGCTCCATATTTGGTCAAAGTAGTGATCGTCAGTCATATTTGCCCGTACTCATCTTTCTTTTTGTCCTCAATGTTTTCCTCACAGAAAATCCTGACTCACTCTTACTCCAGAGTCGTCCTCAGGGTGCTGGAGAAAGCTGCAGCAGAGAAGAAACGCTTCTCTGTGTATGTCACTGAATCCCAGCCTGATGCAGCTGGGTGAGTGAATAGTGACACCAAATTGTGTCCTAGATTTATTCTTAAGGGACACATACTCATTGACACTGTTTTTTTGTTTTTTTTTTCTCTCCCCTTTAGTCGACAGATGGCAGAAGCCCTGCGGAAACTCAATGTTCCAGTAACAGTAGTCCTGGATGCAGCTGTGGGGTGAGTACTCAGTATCAAGACTGACTCGTGCATTATCAACAAGAACTGAGTTGCATTTGTGCCTCATATTATTCCCCTTTGCTTTGCACAGGTACGTCCTGGAGAAGGTAGACCTCGTTATTGTCGGTGCAGAGGGAGTTGTGGAGAGTGGAGGTATCATCAACAAGGTGCGCTTCATTAAAGAGTCCAGGAAAAAGATACGACAAAAAACAAACAAACAAAAATCCACAGATGTTGCTTGTGATAAAAGCCCCAACTTGGGCTGGGCAATCAAATATCACAATATGTTTGACCAAATACTTAGATATCGACATTGTGGAATGATTGTTGGTGTTTTCATAAGACTCTTAATAAAAACTCATTAGTAATGTGGGTATGATGACCAAGCAGGCAATGGCAAAAAACATAAAAGCTACAATAATCTAATACGCTCAGAAAATGTCAGCTTTACTGTCGTGCTCCCTTTAAATCCAGGAAAAGACAAGTTACGTCAGATCATGATATTACAATATCCAAAATCCCAGAAGATCTCTAATATCATATCACGATAGATATAATATTGATATAATCGACCAGCCCTAGCCTCAGCCTCACTGTTTGTCTCTCTTTTCTTACACAGATCGGCACTTACCAGATGGCATTGTGCTCTAAAGCTCACAACAAGCCCTTCTACGTCGTGGCAGAGAGTTTCAAGTTTGTCCGACTCTATCCGCTCAACCAGCAGGATGTGCCAGATAAATTTAAGGTATGATGTCACTTGTAACATGGAAGGGGAATGCATTCACTTGAGGAAAAAAAATGTTTTCTCTGAATTAGTGAGATAATCATCTGAGAATTATGAGAAGATTTCATAAAGGGGGGAAATTATGCTGTTTTTCATTATCAGTAATCTCATTAATTCAGATAAACAGTGCAGATTTGTTTTAAGTGGATGCATCATACTTCCATATAGTTGCCATGGCCTGTACAGAAGCTGAGTGATTTCTTTTCTGTTGTAGTATTCAGCCCAAAACTTCTGTAATTCTTCTCCATTTAAAAAAAAAAAAACAGTTATGAATTTAATTTGTACAAAAAGATATAAAAGTATGCAACTGCTCTGAAATGCACAGTTGTATGGAAGATGAAAGAAACATTGTGATAAAGTAATAATGAGAAAATCTTCTCCCTCTCAGTACAAGGCAGACACCCTGAAGACGGTACAGAACCTGTCAGACGAGCATCCTATGATTGATTACACGCCTCCTTCCCTCATCACCCTCCTCTTCACCGACCTCGGAGTCCTCACCCCGTCTGCCGTCAGCGATGAACTCATCAAACTTTATTTATAACTGCATCCCACAATCCTCAAATAAAAAAAAACAACACTTAAAAAGGGAAGCGAGCCCATGACTGCATGTTGAATACTTCCAACAAATGTTCAAGGTATCGCTTTACTCTGTAGAAAACTGTATTACAATACGGTTTATTGACTGTGTGTGTTACAGTGATGCATTTAAAGAGATACTTTCCCAGGTGTGTGTTCAGTCTAACCAGGCAGGATGGTGTGTCACTGTCCCCAAGCATACAAAATGGAATAAAGCTGTTGCATCATACAGCTTCGTCATCTGAGCTGTTGCACGCTTGCGATGACCCGTCTGTTTTGCCTTTCGTCTTCGGTCCGGCTGTTATCTGTTTTTCAAAGTCCTCCTCCGTGATTTGTCCTTTCTTGAGTTTCTTAAGGAGACGAGTATCGTTTAGGAGCTCCGTCATGTCTTCCTCATCCACATCAGAGTCCTGCGAACACACAGTGGTTTAGGAAGAGCCGTAAATCATTTCGGTGCATTGATTCACTTGGCTCTGTCAAAGCTTCAATGGGATTATTAGTCACAGGAGATCTATGAAGAACACATCTTCATATGTGACTCAACTCTTGAAAACATAGCTCTAACTAAAATATTAACAAGTTACATAGAGGATCACTTAAGGAAGTGATTGTCCACCATGCTTTTTTTTTCTACGCTTACTGCTGAACTTTCAAAATTAAAAAGAAATATATATAACTGAATATGAAAAATGGGTCTGGTTCAGTGAATTTACACTTGGGACCACCAGATCCACTTTCTCATTCATACAGATTTATTTTGAAAATCCAGCAGTTAGACACTGGTTCCTTATGCAATACTCGTTTTCTGAACACAATACACATGAGTGGTGAGCTGAAAAATGGGAGATCTGCTCTACAGTCGAGCTCGAGAACATTTACAGGCAAATGTGTTACTAAACATCCGTGGTGCTTTAATGCAAGTACCTCGGCACGTTTCCTCTTGGCAGCATTCTTTTTCTTGCGTTCCTTCTTGCTCTTCTGTTTGGACCAGGCTTTATTCTTTATAAATTTCTTCCTGGGCGGATCAGTTGTGGCTTTCGCTTTCTGCTCGGCCAGCATCTTTTGCCTCTGTTTTTCTCTGTTCTTGTCCTTGTAGCGGATGGTGTCCGTGTCTACGGTTGTCTCAGTGAAGTCGGGGAATGTTTTGCCCCTCAGTTCAGGCATCTTGGGCATGCGAAGGAGCGCAAAGCCACGGGCCAAAGCGGCAAAATCCACATCTGGACGAAACGAAACGAACAAAATATTTTTGAAAAGCTTTCTGCTGTGTTTTGCGTTTGAATGTGTATGATACAGAACAGCACAAATAGGGTTTAAGATCTCAAGAGCGTGTTCCCACCTTTGAGCCTGAAGATAAGGCTACATTCGTGTTTGGCATAGGCCTGGACGAAGGAGACGAAAGCCCTCATGCCCCTGTCAAACGCTGCGCGGTCTGCCAGAGCCATGGCCTTTACTTTGGGCAGGACATCCACAACATCACTCACAGGGGACATCTTCTGGAGCGGGCACTGGAAAAAAGTTGGAACATATTTCAGCTTTTCAGGCATTTAGCCAAACCTCATATTATCAAGAGCCAATTAGAAGAACACTAAGCTTCAATAATCATTACAGGCCATAAAATAGCAAGAAGAGCTAGACGAGGCCACAAGTTTAATGCAAGAAAGAGGTGTTTATTTAAAGTGACAAGTATTTAAGAGCAAACGGGGTAGTAAGAAAAAGCATAATTTGTGCTCCTTAAGTGTTTCTTGAAAAGACTTTTCCAGTGAGGACTGTACCAGTGATTCTGCATTTTTTAGCCAAATATCTACAAAATGCATATACATGCTTCTGCTAATGTTTCCCTAAAGGAACCAGTCATGCTTTACACAGCCAATTATGTGGCTGATGAATGGTGTTTGCCACAGAAGCAAAACATTACAAGGTGGATGTTTCAACCAAAAATTTGGAATATAGAGGGATTTTAATTATATGTTATGAAATCTTAAATATGCCCGCATAATTTGTAAAATGGTTTGCTGCAATGTTAAATGTGGATGAATTGTAAATGGTGTACAGGCAAATGGACTCAACATCATTAGTAAGGTCCTTTTAAAATAGGAGATAAAGTGGGAACCTGCCACCAAGGGCCCCAAAAAGACAGGGGTGTACACTAGGTTCAGTTTTAAAAAGAGCTGAATAAATATGTTTAAAGGGTTTAGAGCAAGAATAATGTTGAAAGTTGTCCAGGGGGAAATATGTTCATTGTTTTCAATCAAGACTTATTAATTTAAAATAGCTGTATGCCGGAAATCAGACGTGATGCCTGAGTGCTTTCAAACCTGTGTATCTCGCTTTCAGGGTTAAAAAGAAATCTTTTAACATAAACACGACAACTCACTTTCTGGTTGATGGACAAGAAGTTGACGTAGGATTCCTCCATCGGCAGCAGAAAGACCAGGGCGTTGCCTTGATTGCCTATCCGTGCCGTCCGCCCGCACCGATGTACAAAGGCACTGTGATAAGGACAGAGTACTATGGCTAAGCAAAGAAAATCCACAGTGAGGGATCAAAACTTCTTATTTTCTTAAGCTTGCTCACCTGGCACTGCTGGGAGGGTCATACTGCAGCACCCAGTTGACGTCAGGGATGTCGATGCCCCTGGCCATCACATCTGTGCACACCAGGATCCCTCTGCAAAATAATACAAAGCTCATAAAAATACACCGAACTAAACAAATAAAGCAAAACAAAGATCATCAGAACGTGTGCAGCAAGAGACACACAAACTAACTCACCTTTTCAGAGCCCGGAAATCAGCGAAGATCTTGTTGCGTTTGTTTTTCATCTTGCCATGGATGCAGTGGATGGTGACGTTCTTGACGAGGGTCTCCAGAGCACGGCCGTAATACTCCACGCAGGCACATGTGCTGGGAGCAAGACAGCAGCGAGACGCCTGAATCACTCTAAATGAGGCACTTGGATCAGACGGCGTCAGCTACACTGTGGTCGAGAGCGGGAACTTACCTGAAAAACACCAGATGTTTCTCATGCTTGTGTTGTCTGAGAAACGCCACGAGGTTGTTGAACTTGTCCTCCGCTCTGCAAATCTGAAACAGCACAACCACAAACACAACTTGATCAAATCAACATACAAGGACAGTCAGAGTAGCACACATTTATAGGGAATATTTCTGCCAATATGACACGCTGATGTGTGAAATAAATCTAATTTTGTGCTGTGGCTGAGGATTGTCTCAAGGAGAGCATCATCCAAGCCTGTTTCATTAGAAATGAATCTTACAGTTTTGTCTGAAAGAAAGTACTATAAAAACACATGGCATGTTTCGCAAAACTTAGAGTAGGTAATTTTCTTTGCCAAGTGAATATGTGCATTTTGAAAAGTGTTGCATTTCATTTCTGCATCTGCCAGTGGGCCTTCACAATAAGAGCAGGCATAATAAAAAGTTAATTTCACTACAGGAGAGACTTTATGTACGTAGAAAGAAATATGTGCATGTACTGGCATCGGCAATTGGCAAAAAGAAATCGGCATATCGGACATGTGCAAAAAAAATCTGATATCATGCATCTCTAATAATTTCTGCTTTCAGGCGACAGCTAGGCAACGTATTGATTTTATATCAATATTATGAATCTGGATTTTGTAACATCATGATTCCCTGGTTTTAATGCTGCATTACAAGTGATGCGGGTTTTTTCTAACTTAACAGACTGCTCTAGGTGTTCTGTTATTTACCTCTACCTGCTTGGTCTTCAAATTCACACGACTAATTATTGTGTATCAAAAATCTCAGTGTTAATATTTTGTAAAAGCACCAACAGTCATCCCTTTAATACTGCCAAAAAATATCGTGATATTTGATTTTGTCCATATCATCCAGACCCAGCTACAGTCCAACATGTCTGCACGGTGCTCAAGTAACTGTGACACATCCTACTGACTTGTTACCATAGAAAACAACTATAATAGCCATTTATTCTGTACCAGCCACATGACCACAGCAAACAGTGAAATGACAAGTTCTGCAAGCCCAGGGTCATTTGGCATATGGTTTTCAGTGGCATTTCACACTCACGGTGTAGTAGTTGCTCAGCCGGGAGGGGGTTTTCTGGGTGGAGCTGGCAGCCACGCCCTTCTCTTTGACGGTGATGCGCACGGGGTTCCTGAGGCCGGCCCTCACCAGCTTCTCCAGCTCCTGTGTCTGGGTGGCCGAGAACAAGCCGGTGCGCCTCTGCTTGGGCAGGTAGCCCAGGATGGTGTTCAGACTGGACAAGGACAGACTCTGTTAGTGGCACCACTCACAAAAATTAGAATATTGTCCGTCTATTGCTGTTATGAACCCCGGTTTAGGATTGTTGCTGTGATATTTTTAAATCAAATATGACGTCTCATGACTTTAACTGCGTGCTGTACCTGGCCTCAAAACCCATGTCTAGTAATCGATCTGCCTCATCAAGAACCAGCACATCAAGACTTTTGACGGAGCTGGCCAAATCCAGACCGTCCGCCTTCCTCCTGAACATGTCCTCCAGGCGGCCCGGCGTCGCAATCACAATGTTTGCCCTGAAATGAGGACGCACAAAACGTGAGCAGTCAAGAGAGACACTCGGTGCTTTCTTGTACGTTTCTGTTTAAATGGTCTGAATGCAGTGACTGTGATGGCTGCAGTAAAAGGCTCAGTTGATAACACTACGTACCCTTGTTCCTTGAACTTTTCCACATCCTCTATTGGGTTACTTCCACCAATCAGTAAAATCTGACTGAAAACAAAATGTGGGGTCGAAAATGAACGACACATTCTTCAGGCATTATCATGATTACAGTAAAGCCACACATCATCTCCACTACAATCTTGTTTGTTTACAGTAATTTATTTTATGAATGATGATGACACACTCTTGTTAAAAGATGCTTGATTTTGATTTTGCCTGCTCACCTGAACTGTGGAAACTTGTGAATGAAGTGATCCATCACCTCACTGATCTGAAGGGCCAGCTCTCTGGTGGGAGTGATCACCAGGGCACCCACCTGGAAGAAACACCCCTCATAGTTAAGAGAAAAATCCTCCCTCGGACATCCAATGCTACTGTCTAACTTTCCAGATTATTAGAGTTAAAATCAGAATCAGAAATATTTGACTGATCTCTGAGGGGAAAATGAGTCAGTTGCAGTTGCTCAAAATTCTCAAGAGCAGAATTAAATCATAAGAAATAAACAAGAAATAATGAATATAAAAATATGTGCCTGAGAATATTGAGTATTTTAAAAGTATGTGCATTATGTATTCATCTGTGCATTAATCCTACTTGTAGAAAAGTATGTGCATTATGTCTAAATGTGCATTAATGCCACAAAATATGACATCAACACATACAGAAATAAAGAACTGAGCATATTCGTGCTCATTTGTTCACTTATTCAGACCATGCAGCCATAGTCCAGTCAACAGCACGGCGCCCTTCTTGTTACACACCTGCATTTTCTTCAGCTTTTCTTCTCGCTTCAGGAGGATTTCTATTATAGGAATGACAAAGGCGAGAGTCTTGCCGCTGCCAGTCACCTAAAACAATATGAGATTTGGTAAAGCTGCTCACAACACACTAGAAAAACAGTTTCATGTTGTTATGTTTGTATCTGAGTCTTTATTTATCTCCTGTGGTGTGTTTTTGAGACATTAGTGTGGGGCAGTGCACACAACATCTCCATCTAGTTGACTTAAATAATTCATAGGAACATTTTAACTGGAGTGTATTACACACACACACACACACACACACACACATACACACGTACCGCCTCAGCAGCCACATCTTTGTTGCTCATGAACAGCGGGATGCAAGCACTCTGAAACAGAAAAACAGACGAGTGTAATGCCTTTCCTCTCCAGTCCTGTTGGCTGACTGAGTGCAAAGTACAGTGGTTTCAAAATAAAAGCCCCGCGTCAGTGGCAGGTTTACCTGTACAGGTGTCATGTGTGTGAACTTCAGCTCGTCGAGCGCCTGCAAGATGTGATGGTTGAGTTTGACGGGCAAACTGTCCCACTTTCCCTCCGTTGTGTTGTCCATGTTGGAGACTGACGGAGAGCCCATGCTGTCCCCCCTTCCTGTACACTGATGTTTACAAGCCGGCTGGAAACACTGCTCATGTTTCGTTCCGCTTCTCTCTCTCTCTCTCTCTCTCTCTCTTCCTTTAGTATTATTATTATTATTTTTAGAGAAGCACAGCTTTCTATTAAAAATGACAAAGTAGTCGCATGGACTACTGAAATTTAATGATAAAATATACTGTTTTGTTGCTCTTTCTGCGAAATGCTTCCTAAAACTTCCTCCGACTTATTACGGTCTTGTAAATTTACACACGAGCAGCGGATAGATTAATAATTTTATAGTTAACAGCATTTTCTCAGAATTTACTCTTTCCCACAGAAACGTTATATTTGGTTCCTATGTTTGTAGTTACAATAATGGTTCATTTTTTTCTCATTGATTTAATTTTACTTGTTGCCATATTCAGTATTCACAAATGCAAATTTACTAACTCAATTCTTGGCATTCATGAAGGAAAATGGAACAATAAGTGTCAACGACTTCTTGCTCACAAAAAGAAAAAGCGACTAAAACAATGAAATGTATGCAAAATTTCAGTTTTTAAGCGAGTTTATCGTCATACACTCGCGATTTTAGAAATTAATTAAATTAAATTAATTAAAAATTACTTAACCTTTTCTTGTCTTACTTTTTAGGTTTTGTTTTTGCTCTACTTTTCTCTTTTGCACTACTTTATATTGTGTCTTGCTGCTTCCACCATTTAAGCTATGCTGTTGTCTTGTTTGTTCATGACTTGAAATAAAGATTTATCTAAAAAAAAGAAAAAAAAAAGAAAAACCCTAAATACATGTGCGTGTAAAACCAGGGTCACGCAAAGGGCTCCCCTCCCTAACAGGCAAAGAGCTGATCTTCTTGACTTTCCCCATAGTTCTACTATACATGTTTCCTGGCTTCTTTTAAATTACTAACTTCTTTCACAACACAACAGCAGTTTGTTTTGTCATCAGGTGCCTTATTAAGCACTTGGCCCCTCACCGCTTTATTTTGACATTATGCATTTTGCAATCAAACTTAAAAAAAAAAAAATTGCACAAAACCACAAACACGCTGAAAGTCCAAACAATTTTACAGAATATTGGATTTATTATGAAACTTGGGGATTTTTCCACATACATTCTACATTTGTACAGATTGACTGATCAGATTATTTTTTAAATCGCACAAAGGAGAGACTGTATAGAGCGGTCATACCTGCCTGAGTGCGACTGTATGTGCATTCAGGCAGGTACAGTACAAAACTGGGGTATATTCAGTAAAATGCAACAGGTGTAAACCTCTGCGCGATGTGTGGGCTAATACCTTGGGCACAGTTCTTTAGCTTGTGGGCACAAAGATATATTCATGTGAAATTCATAGGCACCTCAGTGTACAAATGTTACATCCTACTGGATATACGCCAGGAAAAATAGACAGTATAAAACTGCTTGCCATCGCATAACTTAAAATCCCAACCCCAACAAAATTACTATCGTAAAAGCAACTAAAGCACACAGCAGTCATTGGGTTTCACGTTACCCTCCCCCAACCCAGCATCAATCATCATGTAACATGTATTTCAGTATTTCTCCTCAGTATTCTTCCTTGGCTTCGCCGTTACAACCCAAGTACAGTAGTTCAGTTTAAAATCCAGCCCAACACTAACTCTTCAGGGGATTACGGAGTAGCAGGATGTCTTAGAAACTTACACTGTTGAAAATCCATAATCAACTGGTGAAATCATAGGGCAAATATGGCAAACCACTGACCCATTTGTAATTTTTCTGAACTACAAAAGGAGTCAAACGTTTTCTTTGTATTGCCTATTAACAAAAAACATCCACAGAAGCCTCATGTGGCATAGATTTCTACTAAACAACAACAAAAAAAAACAAAAGAGGAACTGTAGTTTCCTTGAGGACCACCTACAATAAAAATTATTAATTTAATCACTTATTCACCAGGAGTGCAATTTGTTGTTACAGACAATGTGTAGAGATGATATATCTAGTTGGAAACTGTGTAACACAGTTGAGACTCTTGCTAACAAGCCCGTGGCCACTCAAACCTCAGGCTGCTGCATTCTTTCTTCATGTTTGCCATTTTTCGCATTGTAAAAGAGTCCTGGAAACAGGATAAGAAGGGATACATTCTCCTGTGGTGGCATGCCTGTTCATCAGTGCGCAGATTTTTCATCTTGTTTACTTCACAGAAAATTATGAGCCTCATCGTCATTCACATGGACATAAAACTGCACATAGCTGATGGTTGAGTGAATGTAGAAAAACAAACTTAACGAATGCAAACCCAACTGACATGAATCCAATAATGTTTTGGACTTTCCCTGAAAACATAAAACTATTAATAACCACATTTATAAAGGTGGAACCAAATGGGTCACAGGAGAACAAAACATAGTTAAGATTCAATTGTTTGTTTTGTTTTTTTTTAAGGATTTTACTGAAAACAGCCAGTCTCGTTTCCAAAGTGTAAATAACTGTCTTGGTGTTGGAGAGGATGGTGGGGCACAACAGAGGGATCGCTTCGCACACTAAACCACTCGCCGTACTTCAAAGAATCGCTTCAGGTAGTAGATCTGTCCGAGCGTCATGGCAACGAGGACGAGAGCTTCGAAGAACGACCACAACACCACTCTGCTGTTTGTGTTGTCGTTGACTGGAGGGAGAGAAAGAGACGGGTTGAGGGAATGTCAAATTACAGGTGCAACAAATGTGACAAACTTTGTACAGGACTCACTTGCTCTGTGTATCCTCTCGCGGACCTCCATGTACTCCTGCTCGTGCTTGACAGCCGTCATAGCGACTGCAAGCTCATTGATCATCTCCTCCAGCTTGTTTTGGTGAGCTGAAACAGGGAAAAGACAACCCATCAGTGATAAGTCACAACTCTGAACGGCCCTGGTGCAAAAACACAAGCATACAATCCATGCACAAGATTCTCACTTCTGCAAAATCCCATGCTGTTTGAAATAAACTCTCTACATGTGGGGAAACAGGACCTTTGTTGTCCAGACTTTTTCCTCAATGTGAAAACCCTACAACCATTCACGAGCAGGAGAATTTATTCACTGGATACTAATGTGTGTTGTTGCAGTAGTGCACAAAATTAGTTAACACAACTGGTTAGAGGAAACTCTGCAGTGCATCACATGCCAAAGTCACTTGCAGAACATTGTTTTAGCTGTAGGCTGCCCTATGCCCTACCATCCCAGCTGTCACCACCTACAAAGGGGAAAAGAGTGCCCAGATAAAGTCAGAAAAATAGAAGAGGCTACTACAAGCAATGAAAGAAGGTCTGTAACGCTATAGACTAGGGATAAAATTCATCTTGAAGTTGAATAATGACATTAGACTATGAGATTTCTTCTCCTTCTTGAGCACACTGGCACACCACGTGTCTACCTTCTGTCTCCATGTCCTGGCCTTTGGGTGCCTCTCCGATATCGATGGTGAACATGACAATCTTGGGTGTCATGGTGGACATCTTATTGCTGAAGCAGAATTTGTACGTCCCATCCATGTGAGCTGCCACCGAGTACTTCCCACTGGACTCACGGTCCCCTTTGTAAATCTGCTTGCCATCCGGACCTGTTATCTGTGCAAGACAGAAAACAGCAGTCTCAGAAAAAAGAAAGAGAAAAAAACCCATCTATCTACATAATATTATTTCCGCTGCGGTGCATATCAGGCTGGGAGGGCTGTCTGTCTTGCTGGTAACATATGGCAACAATAGAGATTAAAAAATAAATAAAAAGCTTCAAATAACCATTTTTACACACAGCTATATTGAACTTGACATACTTAAATGCGACCTAGCCCTCTTCAATTTGACGATCAAGATGAACCAGTACAACAGCTGATTAGTTACGACTCAGCTAGCTTGCTTAGACAGGAACTAAGCTAACCTTGCACTTCCGCTGCACTTTCCTAGCATTAAATAAACGACCCAACAATGTCACATATGGTTATGAGCGGAAAACAAGTGCATTAACGCAATAATAATGCATTAATTTAACCGCATTAGCTTGAGCGGTGAGCTCCTCGTCCGGTTGCTAGCCTCTGGTTACGGTGGTAGCACCAGCTAACAGGCCCGTATCAGCCCCCACTTTAGCTTAGAAAGACCATTTCCGCCGATTTAACGAGCTGAGTCGATATCTGAGTGCAAATATCTCACCTCGACATCGATGTCCAGGAAGCCTCCCTCAGCTACTTCAAACATAAGGCCCATCTTGGTGCCGGAGTTGACCCGCTCGTAGAAGCACTCCTCGGCATGGGCGTCTATGCTAACAAAGTAGCCGGACGCGGTGGCACACAAGACGGCCAAGAGCACGACGAGCTCCGACACAGTGAACATGCTGCGCTTCTCTCCGGGCTGACGGTAAGGCGATTGCTTTTATATATTTTTAAAGAGTATCACGGCCTCGATTTATTTCGCAGGGATGCATACACAAAGTCACAGAGTAAGAGTTCACACAGCAAAATATTGACAGCGGCGGCAGCGCGCAGAGCTAGGCTGCTCCCTAACTGCCACGTACGGGTTTAAACGGCAAGCGGCGAGGGACAAACTTACTGCGTGCGGAGCGCAAACCAGTCCAACCTTTTTTTCAGTCTCAAGTCACGAACAAGATCGTCTAATAATTTTATATTGATGGAGACTATTTTCCCCAGTTATGTGTTTTAATAGTTTTATTATTATTATTATTGTTATTATTATTATTGTTATTATTGTTATTATTATTATTATTATTATTATTGTTATTATTATTGTTATTGTTATTATTATTATTTTATTATTTATTTTTATTTGTTGAGCATGTCTGACATGTTTGTATATCTAGCATGCATTTTCACTAAAGATTAAAAAAGAAGAAAGTCTTGTTCATGTCCGGGATGCCTTAACAGATGTGAACCCAATTTAAACCGCACGCATCTCTATAAGTTTACACATTTCCCCCATCTGAGATTTTTTTAAGAAGTGGGAATAATGGATTTCAACCTGCATTGTGACTCCCCAACTTTCCAATAACTATATTTCATCATCAATATTGAGTTACTGACTTTTTTTTTTTAGTGCTTGCACAGGTCAGACTATGAATAACAGTGCTTTTGGTTGAACCACAGGCATGCACGTTCCCTGGTTTGGTGAAAGTATGTCATGTCAAAAACATTTCCTGAAAGACAGACAGGTTGCTTCATAATGATTAATAATTAACATTTTAAAATATATGGCCGTTCTTCTTCCTCGTCTTAGTATTGTCTCTCTTTCTATTTCTTATAATTTCACTTATGCGTATAATATATTCTTCTTTTGAGAGTTTGAGCAGTTGTAACTGACCCAGTATCCAATAAAGTATTTCTGATTCTGATTCTGATCCTGAGAAAATGTTTGACCTCTGTTAATTGTAGCAGGTTGCTCGTACAGTAAGAAGATTGCATTTTATGTGCAAAAAACCACATTTTCTCCTCTAAATCACATGCCATTGTCAGTCGTGTATTGAGGATCCTTACTTTACACAAGTCTTGTTAATAAAAATCAAATTTAAAGATAAGGTTGACAGAACCTCCGTGCCACCTCTTTGTTGTAAACTCGGGACATTACCGATTTACGACTGTTGATAAAAACACGGCTCAAAGTCTCTTTTTTTGGTTATCTTGTTTACTTGATTAAATTCAGGTCAGCCACATTAAATACATTTTTCACTAGAAAAGATTCTGTAAATTTATTTCTTTATTTAAAAAAATATATATATATAAAATGAATTACAATGAACAAAACAAAA
>OMLB01062256.1:16276-29261 GCA_900302555.1 Myripristis jacobus
AGAAAGAAAGAAACAAACAAATAAACCAACAAACACCTTGCTTCAGCTTCTGCTAACTAACTGGAATAAAATTGAAATGTTTAAGTAATTAAATGATTTTTGCCAATTTGTGATTTCCGATTTTTACATTTCTCATAGTTTTCAGATTTGTTGTTGAAATCTGGAATATTTAAAAATTTAATCTTTAAATAATTGCAATTGTCCGACTCTGTCGTCATACGCACGCGCAAAGTGAAAGTGATGGGTCTGTTTAATTTAAGTCCCCGCGTCTCCCGGGCGGACAAGTCACATGACAGAGGGGGAAGCCCCGGCGCGTTCACGGCTCACCAGGCTGACAAACCCAACGCACCCTGCGCTTTGTCGCATGTTTGGTGACGTCCGAGAATCGAGTCGCTCTGAAGTGTCCGGGGCCGAGGCCTACAGACTTTTTGTGGCTGTCTGACTTTATTAAAAATTTGCCGTCAATGTGCAGATCTCGGTGGCCGTTTTGAGCGCGTGCGGACCGATGAAGCGTTTGGTCCTGTGAAAGGAGCGCGAGACGGTCGGAAGCGTTAGCCAGCTAGCCGCAGCTATTGCTAACTCCCAGCGAGGAAGTGAGGAACGAAAAATGACATCTCGGAGGTAAGGAGCTGGAAAACAATGTCTGGGGATAACGCTAGCTTAGCTGATTAAGCACAGCTGTTGTGGAGGCTAGTTTGTTGGTAAACAATATTTTTCCATCGAGGAAATTTCTGGACTTTACTTAACGGCAGTGTTACAGCTCGCCAACGGCAAGAGCAACAAGGGTCCATGAAGCAGCACCGGTAACCCAAATCAAATGATGTTGGCTTTAAACTACACCACTGTTGTGGATAACGCAAGGCTAGCTAACACAGCGTTCACAGATGTGCACTAGTAGTGACTGACTTGTTGCTGACTTTGGCCACTCTTCATCTAAATCCCTCCTGGAAACGCTTTCTCTGTCATGAAGTGCTGTCATACCCCTCATAAGGACTTCACTTCAGCTGATATTCCCATTTAAATGTCTCTTTTATTCATAACTGAGCCCACAGAGTCTCCATTGAATACTGCATTGCACAGCACGCATTGTTACTGTAGGGGATAGGACTGGTTGTAGAAAAATAACTTGGTAAGCACTCATGCATCTGTCCAGGTTTGTATGTTTACATGGCTTCACTAAATTGTAGATATATTCTTTGTTGTCCTTGAGCAAGGAAATTGATTGCCACCAGTCTGTACAGTGCCTCACATAGACACCCAGGAACATAGAAACAATAAACACGACTGCTTGACAGCATTAAAGAAGACATTCATACACCATACATAGGGAAAACGCCCACATTTATGCACCCAAGCACCTGTATCCAGCTGTTACAGAGGTTTTTTGTTTAATGACGCTGTGGCAGAGGGGACAAAGTTTCTGTCATAGCATGGCCCTTCCCAGACCTGGCTCTGTGTCTGCTCCCAGTGTGAAGGATATGTTCAGGGGGTGCCTTGGTGTATAATGTGTGTGTGCTCTGTGTGTGATGGCTCTTCTGTTGAGGTCTGAGAGGTTGAGAGTGGGGAGGCCAGCGATTTTGGAGGTGCGAAAGTGTGTCTCAGTCATACTCAGGCTGGCTGACAACATTGTCTCTAACCCCAGCCAGGTTCTGAACAGCGAATATGTACAGCTACCATCAAACTGGAGATACTGGTTCCTACGTTTTAATAGGGTCAGACTGAAGCACTCTTTTGTGTATCAGTCAATCCTAAAGTCAGATGAGGAGTGCAATCTGAGATCGAATGTACGCTGAAGTGTCTTGATATCTGCACAGTGTTATCCTCAGTGGCTGTAATTTTATGTTAATGTATGCTTTTTTTTCGTGTCCTGCCATTGATGCACCCAAAAATTCAGCCCTGGCTAACCATAGGTTGAAAATCATCACACGTCATCATCATGTTTTTTCTCCTGTCAGGTGGTTCCACCCCAACATCACAGGTGTGGAGGCTGAAAACCTCCTGTTGACTCGTGGTGTGGACGGGAGCTTCTTAGCCAGGCCCAGTAAGAGTAATCCAGGGGACTTCACTCTCTCAGTACGGTGAGTAACTGCAGTATGCACTACAATATAGTTGTATACAATACAATACACTGTCTGTGTGCCCAGCCATGTCAGCCCTCCAAGTGATCTTTCTTTCTTGGTAGCCCTGGTGCTGCCAGCCTCAGTGTTAGGAGTGCCAGTGAATATTTGAACTTTCACCTAACTTTGAAGAGCACTAATTTTATGTGCCACTGTTAAAACGTATTGCTTGGCTCTACAAACTCACTCAATGTTGGGTTTGTTGCATTCCTCTTTACTCCTGTTTTAGTAGACACTTGTATTTGAAGGGCTGTGTCTGCAGATTGGTATCTGTTGGAATTTACTGATACCAGTGTCACTTACGATTACACTGATAATCATCTATTCAAGAATTTGCCAAACTGTTGATACAAGTGCAACTGTCTCGTGGAAATAAAGGGAAACTTGTCCCAGCTAGTTCAGACCAGCACATTTTTGTATCTCATTATGCAAAAATAATCAGTTTCACACACAAAACTGCCAGAGTTGGTCACAAATTAGTTGAGAAGAAGTTATTGTTTTGTTGTTGTCACATGTCACGTGGTGCATTTCTTTAAGATCCACATTTGACAACAAAAAATATATGTAATCAAAAGGTCAGTCGATATTTGTTCAAGTGCCATTGCGCTACCTTTTATAATTTGTATGTAGGGCCAGGCGATTAGGATAAACTCAAATATCACAGTATTTCTGACCAACCATCTTGGTTTTGATTAAGATAGTAGGAATAACCATTGATGCTTTCACAAAATATTTACACAATCACATTTTTGATAACAATCATTACTGATGTGGATATGATGACGAAGCAGGTCTAAGCAAATAACAGAGCAGTTACATAAGTCTAATAAGTTGAGAAAAGTGCTTCCCTTTACTGTAATTCAGCATTTAAAACCAGGAAAAGACAACAGTTGTATTGTTGTGTTATGGTATCCAAAATCTCAGATGATATCTAGTCTTATATCACAGTATTGAAATAATATCAATATATTTCCCAGCCCTATCTCCATGATTCTGTCATTCACCTTGTGTACGTGGGAGAGATGGTTAACAGTCTGTGAGAGGTGCATGTGACTCAGAGCTGAACTAGCTTTTGTCTCTCTCATTTAAATCATAATACATGCACTGTGCATCAGACATGCTGGAGGACACAATGCATGCATAATGAAGCAATGATAAATCATCTTGACTTCCAGACAGCCAAGTTGGCCATGGCTGAGTTATTTTCAGACATGTAGATTCACTCTGATTCCTCAGCACTGATAGATTTGGAGCTTGATGAGCCCTCTAAATTTAACCAACGGGACCCAAAAATATCACATGCTAATCTAATTTCGTCGTAATGCTAAAATAGACACAATACCTTCCACTTTGCAAAGGAAGGTACCTACTGTAGTCTGATTTTGATGTATTGTCTGCCACAGAGGATGATGTTTTTCTAAATGTGTTTGTGCTTTTTTTTGCAGGCGGAATGGAGCTGTCACCCACATTAAGATACAAAACACAGGGGACTACTATGACCTTTACGGTGGGGAGAAGTTTGCCACTCTGGCAGAACTGGTGCAGTATTACATGGAGCATCATGGGCAACTGAAAGAGAAAAATGGAGATGTTATTGAGCTGAAGTATCCACTCAACTGTGCGGACCCCACCTCAGAGAGGTGAGCTATGAAGTTGGGTGCTATATAATGTTCAGTGTCTGCTCAGTGTTACGATGCTATTAATTACACTTTTGTTACTTTTATAGATAGAATTTCTTCATCAATTTTTATTACCAATGCTTATGATTGTATTTTTTTTTTTAAGAAATAGAACACTTCTTTAAAAAAATGAGTTTTCAATAGTAGCAAATTATATGTAGGTCTGTGCCTCAATCAAGTGGGCCTCCTCTGTTATCAGAATTCTTAACTGGAAGAAAAAATGGACATAGATAAAAAGATGTGTGCGTTCCCGCCAACTAACTATTCTCCGACATACTCCATTGTGGAGAATAATGGACTGGTCTCCCATCGTCTCTCCATTTTTTTTTTGTTTGTCTGTCAGTTTGTTATGTGCAGAGTCTCAGACAAACTGATCAGATTTTGATGAAACTTGACGAAGTAACGCATCTCACCGCTGCACGCCATCAGTTTCATAATCACACCGATTGCAGCAAGGATGGCACAGCAATTACAGGTCAAAGCAAGGTGACATACTGTATTTTTTGCTGATTGACCTGGAAGAGGACTTATCCATGAGTGGATGTTGTGGCTGCTGTTAACTTGTTTAACTTGCATGTCAAAGTGAGGTGATTGTTAACGGTTTGCTTGAGTTTTGTGTTGAAGCTGATGGGACAGGGAGCAGACCAAACACTTTCCGCCATCGCACCATACTGTCACCTCACTTTAGTCGATTGACAGAAAATTATTCAGTTATAATTTGTTAAGGTTTTATTTATCAAGTGACATACCAAACATTTGCTGGTTTTAGCTTCACAAATGCCAAGAATTGCTTGCTTTTCTCAGTTTCATATAATTACAAAACGCGATTGAACATTTTGTGCATACCTGAGTTGTCTCTCTGCAGGTGCGTGGGAACAAAAATAGACCAAATGTTTAAAGGAAGTGGCCTGCACACTGCTGCAACATGTCATTTACCACACAAACCATCAGCTGTTTAACATTCGTCAGAATTTTGCCAGTAAACCACATGTTGTGTGTGTCTATGATCGCTTGATTGGCTGTGCCATGTTTTACGTACTGTCTCAGTTTTATTTCGTGATGGCCTCTGACTGAAATGTTGCCGTTCTTTTGTGAATAACATCAGGATGTTACTCCTACAATAGAGTGGTGGCTAATGGGGATCCTAATAAACAAATAAACAAATAAACATCAGGATGTTTTGCAAGTTACAGCACTGTGCAGGATTACCTCCTTTCTACATATTACAAAATAACTGAAAAAAAGTTTTTCTTTGGCTGTTGGTCAGACTAAGGAAGCAATTTGAAGACATCACTTTGGGTTTTAGGAACTAGTGATAGGCATTTGTCGTTATTTGTAAAATTGTATAGATGATAGATGATTAATGGAAAAAATAATCAACAGATTAATTGACAGTGAAACTGTTGGTTAGTTGCAGCCTTTGTTCATTTCCATTTGTTCAACTAAGCCCAATCTGAGAGCACCTCCCAGTCAGTTAAAGCTCTAGTTTGTAACAGTAGAGACGCAGCTGCACAGTGACATGTAATGCACGATGTGACGGAGCTGCATTAAGCCACCCAAAGCAGCTGTTTAATTAGTACATTTTTAAATGAGTTTCAATTCTGTATTAATATACCGAATTGAAAGTCATTTTTGTTAGTATTTTATTTATCTCTCGACTATAGCAAATACATTTGGAGTTAGCTCTTGGTTTCCAGTCCAGATTTAATAGACCTTTTTCACAGCAGCTGTTTTGACATGAAATAGCAGGTAAACACAGGTGTTACTCATGATATTAATGCTGGTTCTGTTCCATTTAAGTTTAGCAGAAACTTCCCATTGAGCCAGCATGAGCAACAGCAGGACCCATCTCAAACCTTAAACAAAGATACGAGCTTTGGGTGTAATTGAAGTTTCTTTAGCCCTCCATCAAAAAGAGCTAAGCATTTGCCAAGCATTAGATATCCTTCCTCATGCAAAAAAGTGATACCACTTAAATAATACAGTCGCACTTCAAATCACAAGGTGTGATTTGAAGCACATGCTGTGTAACTTGGAAGATGGGTTATGGTGTGGGGACTGAGGGGAGTGTGTCTAACCAGTGAATGTCTTTGGGCAGATGGTTCCACGGGCACTTGTCAGGTCGAGAGGCCGAGAAGCTGCTGACAGAGAAAGGGAAGAACGGCAGCTTCCTGGTGAGAGAGAGCCAGAGCCATCCTGGGGATTTTGTTCTGTCTGTTCGCACCGGGGATGACAAGACGGACACCAGCGACGGCAAACCCAAAGTCACCCACGTCATGATCCGCTGCCAGGTGAGACTCATTTGGCCCTCTGTTCTCACTGCCTGTGTCTGTCTGTCCTCCTGTGTCCTCATCACCTCACAGTGTGTGACATTGATTTGTACTGACTGGATGATGGGACCCACTAGCCTGTGATTAGACCTCTGTGTGGCCTTGGGTTCATTAATGAGCCTGGCAGTGACATGTTTTGCTGATCTCCTTAGCAAATAGAGATGTTACAGTACCATATTTTTGTTAGTCAATGCCAGTGCCTGTAAAATATCAATGATTCTCAATACCACAATTGCGATACCACAGACAAAAATATGTCCTATGTACTTAATGCTGCAGTTAGCAATTTTTGACCACTAGAGGATGTTTAGAGCACAAGCTCCATTTGTCAGTACTGCATGGGGGGCCATGGTAGACAGCTTGTACAAAACTGAAGGTTAAGGGGAAAAAATAAGTTTTGGCGATGGAAATTTTACATTTCACTCTCACAAGGCTCTTATTGAATTACTTGGATTATTTTGTCCCTGACCTCCAATTTAAATATGGGTGAAACTGCAGACTTTGAGCTACAAGGTGAGCTGCTTTGAATTGAACCACAGTGTCACCACAGTGCTGTTTGCAGTGACAGAGGCACTCGTGCTAGTCTGAGATCTGGATATGTTTATCTGCAGAGGTGGTTTGAAGTTGAAGTGGCGTGGGGCTAAAGAGGAGGAGCTTATTCTCGGGCCAATCTCGAAATTAAGAAAACTCAAACCAATCCAAGAAACAGCAACAGGCTGCCTGTAAATTATATAGTGGAAAGAAGACCCACAGTGACGACTCTCACATTGCCAAGGGTCGTTTTACTACAACAAAATGCAGCTTTAAGTATAAAGTTGTTGTTTGTTGGCTCGCCTGGAAAACCGGGACTAAGTGATTTTCCCATAAATGCAGTACCAGTCCTGGTACTGGTACTGCACTGTATAAACACTAGTACTGGTAGTTTTTTTTTTTTAATTTGGCGTTGCCGTGGCATCATTAGTATACCTAGTATCAGTTGTTGTGACATCTCTACTGACAGACACCCAGAAAGTATTCTCTCTTACTGTTCTAGTGTTTTTTTTTGGAAGTGATGTTTTTATCTTTCAAGCTGCATGAGACTCGTGTGTCGTGCATGTTGCTAATGTGCTGTTCATATTTAGCATGACTTAAAGTACGACGTGGGAGGAGGGGAGAAGTTTGACTCGCTCACAGACTTGGTAGAGCACTACAAGAAGAACCCGATGGTGGAAACCCTGGGCACCGTGCTTCAGCTCAAACAGGTACCTTCAGCTACACATCAGTCTGTGTTTTTACAGTTTGGTCTGTGCACAGTTTGGCCAGGCAAAGGCAACCCCTCCTGATTTGTAATGGTTTTGATGGCTCTATCTCTGCTGTCCAGCCTCTGAACACTACACGCATCAACGCTGCAGAGATTGAAAGTCGAGTGAGGGAGCTGAGCAAACTAGCTGAGGCCACGGACAAGGTCAAACAAGGCTTCTGGGAAGAATTTGAGGTGAGCAGTGAAACTTTCATGGCTTGATACAATAATTTTATTCTGTTTTCTGTGTTTTCTTGATCATTCAGCCTTGCTGCATACCGTATGTCCTCACTTAGCAGTGAACCTGTAAAAATTAATTGCAAGGAGTGTGACAAAAAGGTATCTTGAAGGATCATTTTGCTTATTTTCAACTTGGTTTCAGCTAGTTCAGCTCTGTGGTTTATGAATGTTGACGACTTTGTTAGCCACAGAAACAAAACATTATGATGCTGGTGTTTCAGACAAAGATCTGAAATTTTAAAAATGATGGCTTTTGATTATATGTTGTGAAATCTTTAGTAACCTTCCATGATTTGCAAAATTGTTTGTTGTAAATGTAAACTGTGGGTAAATTGTAAACATCACTGGTAAGGTCCCTTTTTAAGTGACACAATTTTGAACATAATTAATTGTCATGATGGCAAAAACTAAGAGAATGAAGCCAAGGATGAAAGTAAGCAGAATTATCCTCTAAGGTCTTGTTGGTTGGAAAGTGCTTGCTGGCGTTTGACTCTGTCGTCTTTTTCACCCAGACCTTGCAGCAACAGGAGTGCAAACTGCTCTACAGTCGCAAGGAGGGCCAGAGAGCAGAGAACAAAAACAAGAACAGATATAAGAACATCCTGCCTTGTGAGCAACCCCGACTGCACTTTCACTACAACAGCTTTTCATTGTGACAGTTCTGTCATCACCTAAGGGGATTTTTTTTTTTTTTTTGAAAAGGCAAAGTACTGATGAGTATCTCTCTCTCTAACTGTGCTGTTTTTGTTTCTGTCTCCAGTCGACCACACGCGCGTGGTGCTAAATGATGGGGACACAAACGAGCTGGGCTCTGACTACATCAACGCCAACATCATCATGGTATTAGCTGCTGTTTTAATAGACTCACTTCCGCTTTCTGTGAATAGAAACTGGCTCCAAACATAAAAGTGAAAGTCAGTGAAAAATAAGTTTTATTCTAACTCGACTGAATCATTTTTTGAATTTTTTTCTCTGTAAATTTCTCATTAAATTATTTTTTAGCGATCTTTAAGCATAGATTGATCTCCTCTCCTCATTATAGCTTGTTGTATTTGTGTCTAGCTCTTGTTATTATACTATACTTAATATCAGAAGTAAAGTTTGCCCATATATCTGTCCCACCCACCAAATCAAAGGTTTTAAATTATCTTTGAGAATTGAGAATTTTCATCTATGTCTTTTTTGCTTGTTTGTTGACAAAAACGTCATGATTTTTGTCATAGTTTTTGTCAAAAGAGGTTAATTTTTTTTTAGCCTTTGTCTTGGAAAAAGTGTTTGACAAATACTTTTAGTCACAGCTGACCATCATCTGACTGTCATGTCTCCCTCTCTCCCCCTCTCTCCCTCTCCCTTTCTCTGTGTGTGTGTGTGTGTGTGTGTGTGTGTGTGTGTAGCCGGAGCTGGAGTCAAAGTGTAATAGTACGAAAGTCAAGAAGTGCTACATTGCCACTCAGGGCTGTCTGCAGACCACCATCAGTGACTTCTGGAGGATGGTGTTTCAGGAGAATTCACGAGTTATCGTCATGACCACCAAAGAGGTGGAAAGGGGGAAGGTAAGAAAAAACGATAAACCATAGAGTGCTGAAATATAATTCTGTCTAAGTAAAAGTCCATCCTTAAACACCATCAAAAAAACCAAAAAAACAATTAACCTTGCATTTGAGTAAGCGGCAGGTTTTGGAATCAGAATCAAAAAGGAAGAGCTTCTCTCTCAGTCCAACATTTTTCACCAGTACTCAGCAGTCGTACAGGGAGGCAGATATCAATTTTCCTACCAACAGCTGCCTCAAAAGACCAGAATGCAATGCAGACACAAGACGTGGGCCCAGTCCCAGTGTCCGCACTTTGGGAGTCACGTTCCTGAGAAGTCTGCAAGGGGTCCAGGGCTGTCCCACTGTGAGACCAGCGAGTGTCCGAGGGCTCTCTTGTGGACTGTTTGCGTCTTTTGTGAACACTTTCCCCAAATCCACAATCCTGCGGGCTTTGCTTGAGGGATTTCCCCACAATCGCATTTTGATGTTAAACCAGTATGACCAGGGATGGGAAATCCTGCTGTGGGGTTAAATGGATTAAGAATATTGTTGGATTTCAGCCCAAAAAACTGTATTTGAGAAAATAGGCGGTATAAAATTCCCTCTTCAATTTTGATGTCAGTAAACTTCCTGTCAAGTTATCTAATATTCTCTTGCCATTTACCTCCCAGAGGAAAAAACTGCTCTTTCCATCTTTCTTGAAAAATTCTACATTCCCTTCCACCTTTTGCTTTTTTGACAGCATGTTTGCTAAACTAAGATAAAGCAGCACCGGTCAGTGAAGCAACTGGCCTGGTGGTTTTTTCCTAAACTTCTGGCTGATGGATAGTTTGCAGTGCTCGATCTAATTAATTTATCAATTTATCATTGAAACCTCTTATTTGTTCTTATTACACATGGTCGATAATAATTGGATACAGATAATTCAGTTTGATATTTTGATTTACAAGACTGTTTATTTGTTTTTTTTGCCCTCTCTCCCTCCAAAACATCTTGGGGTCTGGATGAGACGTGATCACGAGCCGTATCTCTGACATCTCTCGTTTATAAAATGGCTTCGTCAATTTGAGACAATCATGATATGAAACAAAACACTGTATGGTAATATCGGTATGGTAACAGCCCTCAATAACAATATGGTAATGGGTAAATAATTGCTTTTTTTTTTTTTTGGTAACACAATTAAATGAATGAAAATGAACATTTAATGAGACACACTGAATATCTTGATAAATATAAATATAGCTAGAATTTCAGTTCTTATAAAAGAATATGTGACTGTGTAGTATTTTAAACTGTACCTAGGAGCTGATAGAACGAAATGAGGGAAATGAGGAAATCACAAACTGGAACAAAAATAGAACAGAAAGTAAATTTCAGCGACACTTGAGTAGAAAAATATTTCCCGGAATGCACTGAACATCTCAAATTGATATCACTGTGACCATGGGTGGATTCAGATCAAATACTACTTCTCTTTCTCAAATAAAACTGGAGGTCGAGTGTGCAAAGTGAATATTATTGTGTCTCAACAGAGCAAGTGTGTGAAATACTGGCCGGACATGTCGGCTCTGAAGGAGTACGGCGCCATGCGTGTTCGCAACGTCAGAGAGACGGCAGCGCACGACTACATTTTAAGAGAACTCAAACTCTCCAAGGTTGGACAGGTGAGCAGTGTGTGTGTGTGTGTGTGTGTGTGTGTGAGTGCGTGAGTGGAACTGAAAAGCCAACTATGTTAATGAGTCGGTTAACTAAAGAAAATCATTTAACAGCAATCAGTTTCACAGATGGATCTTCCCAGGGATGAAATCTTATCAAATGATTGTGTCTCACCTAATGCACGTCTATTTTGAGGTTCTAGGTGAAATTAAACATTGGGGACCTTTGACATTTGCATGATGAATAATAATACCAGCAGTGCTGTGCAGATCACTGAATATTCACAGTAATATCAAAAGTAGAAGTAACAATGGTTATAATAATTATATGAAGAAAAGAAAAAAAGAGAACACAGCAACAATATGAATTAATAACAGCAAATGATATTTAAGTAAAGAAATGTGAATTAACATCATTGTGTCATTTCTTTTGGCCAATATTTGGACCACGTCATAGATTAGGAATGCAGTTACACCTTTTTGCCACTGGAGGGCGCTCCTAATGGAGATAAAGTGTAACATTTGGATCGAACCCTCACTGTGCCTGTCTAGATTGTGTTGTTTTTTTTGTTTGTTTTATTTTTTTGCCAGCAGCAGTTAGCCGAAGCATGTGGGTGGGGCTGTGCTCTTGAACTAAGTGGAGACTATCATTCTAAGTAGCTCTTTAAAAAATCTTTGTAGGTAATGTTGAGCCCGATATATCAGTGTTACAAGTATAACACATTGTACCGTGTTAAATTACAATTTGTGAAGCATTAAGACTCAGACAACTAATGTATTGAGGTGTCAGTGAATGTATTGTGTTGGGAGCTCAGCGGCAGTTTCCACGGTGTTGTAATTTATTTTTAATCTGCGCATTCCAGGGGAACACAGAGCGCACAGTTTGGCAGTACCACTTCAGGGCCTGGCCGGACCACGGCGTCCCCACCGACCCAGGCGGCGTGCTGGACTTCTTAGAGGAGGTTAATCTGAAACAGGAGAGCATACTGGAGGCTGGGCCCATCGCGGTACACTGCAGGTACACGCACACACAGAAAATCGAATTGAGCACTTGTGCATGCAGGTCACACACACTCCCCACAGACACTGTCAGCGATGTGCAGCGAACATGTCAACACCAGGGCGTTCTTGTGCTTTTTTTTTCAGTGCTGGGATTGGTCGAACAGGGACGTTTATAGTGATCGACATCCTGATAGATGTCATCAGAGAAAAAGGTAAGCCTGCATGGTTCATACACACACACACACACACACACACACACACAAATAATCTGCAATCCTACATAGCCATTTTATTCATAGAAATTGGGCTGCTGAGGCTTAATTTAACTCTGTGCAACCTGTTTTTCTTTCAAAAGCATGGGGAAAAATGAGCAACTTAGCAGGAAATTTGCAAGGAATTAGTAAAAGGTTATGTAGTGGCTAAAAAAGCTTTTAAAAGACTTGAAAATTGGACGAAAAAAGAGAGGGAGATAATTATGGTATAGGAAATATATTTTAGTTTTCTTTATTGTTGTGTTGTTGTTTTTTAGTTGCTTAATTTCAGGTCATTTCATTGTTTCTTGTTATGTTTTTACTTTTCTTTCTTCTTTCTTTCTTTTTTCAAATCCTTAAGCCATTTTCTTGTAACTTTTGACAAATTTCTTGCTAATAATAATCAGGTTGTTTCCAGCTAAGTTGCTCATTGCCTTTTTCCCCATGTTTATGAAAGAAATCATGCTCACATTTCAAAGGGTTAAATGCTTATGAAAGGCGTCTGCGGCGTCCAGATGCCTCTCACAAGCATTTAAACACGAAGAAATCCAGGTTTTGAAAGTGTTCAGGACGTAATCCCGTATTCCCTCACAGGGGTGGACTGCGACATCGACGTGCCAAAGACCATCCAGATGGTTCGTTCTCAGCGCTCTGGGATGGTGCAGACCGAGGCTCAGTACAGATTCATCTACATGGCCGTACAGCATTACATAGAAACGTTGCAGAGACGCATAGAGGAGGAACAGGTGTGTAGCTCGCCTCTTTGTGCCTCTTTTGCTTGTTCTCGCCCTCGTCTCTGACCTTCCTTTTATTTTTCCTCCTCTGCAGAAAAGTAAGATCAAAGGGCGCGAGTACACGAACATTAAGTACTCTTTGTCTGACTTGACTGGGGGAGAA
>OMLB01062256.1:48833-59385 GCA_900302555.1 Myripristis jacobus
TGTGTGTGCAGAGCTGGCAGGAGGCATTGTAGTTAACAGAGATGGCACACAGGTCTGAAACACACACACACACACATACACACACACACAACAAACAACAACAAGAATCTCCTCCACCTCCTCATCAAGCTGCAGCCGCTCTTTATTTTTGCCTTTGGACAGTAACACACAGACTTTCATATGGTTCACTTCATATGGTCTCCCTCCACTGTCTCTGTGTGTTTTCGTTGGTCTCTCTGTAGCTGACTGTCTGTTCTCCCTCTCAAAACACTCAGCCTGTCTCTGCTAACCCTTGCTCGCTTCCTTGGCTAAGGTTTCTTCGAGATGTCAAAACTTAAACATGTTTTTGCTAATCTTTTCCTAAATCTTTACCTACCTTTTATCCAGCCACTGTTTTCCATTCATCCGTTTTTTCAAAGTAGCAGCACCGTTGTGTTTTGCTGATTTGAAATTGGGCGGAGCGAAACGGTCCTTCCACCAGGGAAAATAGTCCCCGGGGAAATGTTTGCTTTACACAGCCAGTTATCATTTCTGTGGTTTATGAACGGTGACGACTTTGCTTGCCACAGAAGCAGAACATTATAAGGTGGGTGTTTCAGCCAAAAAACTCAAATTTGAAAATGAAGGGATTTTGATTACAAGTTGTGAAATCTTTAGCACAGCCACATGATTGACACAATGGTTTGCTGCAATGTAAAAGGTGGGTAAACTGTAGTAAACAGGCCAAACATTCAAAATCACTCAGGTTATTATGAAGCGTATGTCATATAATTTATAGTTATAACATTTTTCATTGCTATGCTGTTGTTGGAAAAGGTTATGAGCAATGTGATGCAAGAGGAATAATAATCCTTATACAGTAGATCATTTGTGTGGTTTGTTTGTTTTTTTTCATTCTGGATCCGGCTGAAATAAGACAATTGCCCATGATGAGCTGTCGTGCGATGATATCAGTGTTATCAGGTGCGCACAGCCTTGAGATACAAGTGATGGACATGAGGTGATTTGGGGGAGGCGGGGTGGGGGTGTCGAGGGGTCAGATGGGCTGGAACAAGGGCTGCTATTGATGCGCTGTCATGTGTAAGTGGTTTATGTCCTCCTCACTGGATGACATTGAGAGGCGGATAGGAGTGTCATGTCCCCGTTGCTGCACAGCTCCAATGCACATTGATCGACAGTAAGGCAATGGCTGCTCAGGTCAACAGCCGGTTCAATACTGGATATGTGTGCGTGAGCGCGTGTGTATCTGTATGCACGTGAGCATGTGTGTGTGTGTGTGTTTGGGGGGGGGGGGAGGGGGAGAGGGGGGGAGAGGGGGGGGGAGAGAGAGAGAGAGAGAGTGGGGGGGGGGAGAGAGAGAGAGAGAGAGAGGGAGGGTTACTGCGCATGATTGTAATCCACAGCTACTGCTCCTTGGACATTACCTTTTATTAAGGTCTTCACCTCTGATAATCACTTTTGTATCTGATAAAGTTGTCTGTGTGTGTGTGTGTGTGTGTGTGTGTGTATGTGCATTAATTCAGATTATAGTGCAAGTAAAACTAATCTAAAATCCAATCTCCTTCATTGTTTTGTTATTCACATCCTATCTATCTGTCATTTCCACATTGTCTGGGTTTAATTCCAGTGATGTGATGCGTTGTGACAATGTGTGTGCATGTGTGTGTGTGTGTGTGTGTGTGTGTGTGTATAATCCTTTGAGTGGTGAGTCATGGACCGAAAGTGTCTGCCATTCCAGAAGGTTCCTTTTCTTAGTGACTCCCCTCCCGTTCGCTCTCACTCCTAGCCCCCCGGGGTTTGCACACACACACACTCACACACACATACACACACACACACACACACACCAGTCAGATTTCCATATTGTCCACAATGACAGCAACCCCTGACATTTACAATCATCGGGGACAGGACATTTTTGAGAGACCGAAACAGTGAAGGAAAGAGGAGAAAGGGAAGAGAGAGTCAAGGAAGGGCGCTGAGCCATAATAAATCAGAAGGACTTTAAAACTATTCTTACTCAGCACTTCTATGAAGATCTGAGACAGTCGTGCAGTGTGTTATATCTTTCGCATCGATTCCGCAGACCACAAAAGAGCAAGGCGAAATGGTACAACACAGGCTGTTGGTGGAAATTAAGACAGCAACACAATATGTGTAGGTCAGACAAGCCGGCACTAATATGGAGATCACCAGAGGATAGTGCAGATGTTTCCGCTTGTGTTACATCGAGAAAATGAAAATGAGCCAGCTGACAGTCTGCAGGACCAGTTAGTCAGGGAGGCACAGACGGTCTGTGCTGCCTGGCTGGACCAGAGCCGAGGAGCTGAGGTCATGCTGCCGCGTTTCTCCTCCAAACAGCATCCTCATCAGGAGATAATGAGCGTGCCTCTCCTCGGTGTAAATATCTCCGGGCATGCACATTGTTAACCGGAGTTCAATATCCTGCTCCAGCTATAGAGTTTGCTTTACACAACTCGCAGCCCGTCACATCTCGGGCCCTGTTTTTGCGAATCACACACAGGATCTAGTCCAAGCTCATGCCAGAGGTGATGCACCTGCTGGATAATTGCAAAGGAGAGGGGAGAGGAGGAATAAGTAGCGGTGGAGGAGGGCTGGCGTCAGTCACTGCTGATTAAACGAGCTGCCCTCGTTGCTTTTGAAAGCAGTTCTGCATCACTGACAAATTTGTAATGGATGACATGAGTCAAAAGTGGCGAAACCTTCTCATTGTCCAGGAGGAGCAGAGCCACAAGGCATAACACGAATATTTTTGTGGAGAGAGTGTCCCTTTTGAAGCTTTTGAAAGCGGAGAACATTCACTTGATTTCTTTCAGAAGCATAACATGTCATGTTTGAAATTAAATGAAAGTGACCACAAAATTAACCCAAAAATTTAAAACAAATTTGCAGGAAAATTACCATGAAATTGCAAAAAAAAAGAATTTTATTAAAGTAATCACAAAAAAGGTGAAAATAGTAAAAATTACAAGAAAATGATTAATAAATTAGTAAAGTAATACAAGAAAACTACATTTATAACCATTAAAATATATATATTTAACATTACATTACAAGACAAATACCCTAAAATTACCACAAAATAAAAAAAAAGTAGATAAATCATAAAAAAAAAAAAATACAAAAACAAGCATTTGAAGGCACATTAAGCAATAGTACATGCTTGCTTTTTGTTGCTTGTTATTTTTGGCTGGATTAATTGCACAGCACAGCGAGCGCTCGGCCCTGTCACGAGTGAATGACTGAGAAATCAAAGTTACACGACTGGTCAATGTGTGATGGACCACCCCTGCTTCTGTTCTGACGATGAAAATATATTGGCACTATTAAATGTATAATTAATCAGGGTTGTAAATCTGCTGTCCACTACAGCTGCAGCTGTGATCTTTTGGCAGTAAAATGACCCCCTCGCAATGTGAGAGTCATCACTGTGCGTCCTCTTTCCACCACACAAATTACAGCCAACCTGATCTTATTTCCTGGCTTGAGCTTTCTATATTTCAGTATCGGCCCGAATAATCTCCTCCTCTCCTCTATTTCACCCCCTTGCTGCGTCAACTTTATAAACAGATAAACGTCTCCAAATTTAAGGTCCATCGTGCGAGTGTCTCTGTCGCTGCAATCGACACTGCAGCGACACAAAACGTTCATTTAAAACAGCCTTGACACTCATAGTCTGCAGCTTCACCGCATTTTCAAATTGGAGTTCAGAGACAAAATAATCCAAGCAATCCAACAAGAGCTCTGTGAAAGTTAAATATATCCCTCATTTCCGTCCCCAAAACACATCTGTTTGCCTTGACTTTTGGCTTTTTTTGCAAGAGATCTACCATGAACCGTGATGTACCGCGAGTTTGGGCGCTCAAAATGCTCTGGTGGTCAGAAAAATCACTTAGTGCAGCTTTAAACAAAAGAAATCTGACACTGATCCAGCATCACTGATCTGACCTTTAACCCTTTGGCGCATAGCGGTCACTATAGTGGACAGCAGTTTAAAAGTCATTTTCTCCTAAATGCAATGGTTTCTATGGTGGAATTGCATATCAGCTGTTAGAGTGCTCTCTGCTGCTCCCCTCCATTGAGGTTTATGCAGAGACTGTCAGTTCTTGTTGCTGATAACATATTAATACTAGTAGAATGACATGGTAATACCGGTCCTGCATCCTGAAAGAAGTATGGAGACTCACATAAATATTCATGCCCTAAGACGTGTAAAAACACATAAGAAAAAAATCTGGACTCAGGCTTTCATAGTTCATGCATGAAAGGGTTAAATATATCATGTTATTAAAAAAAAATTCTTGTCTTTTTACATTTTTTTTTACTGATGTTCTGGCATTTTATTGCTAATTTGCTCATTGCAATCTGATTGGTTGTGGGGGCCCTGTAATGAGGAAGGCGGGGCCTCTAGTCACTGTGTCTGATCTGCCAGGCGGACCTGATGGCTCTCTGCCCACGTATCATTTCCTGTTGGCGAACTGTGTCTCCAGTGTCTGCAGCTGATTGCTGAACTCCCCTGTGTTCATCAGAGTAAAGTTTTGACTTTCCCGTTGCTCTGCATCACAGTGACGTGCATCATGCTCTGCTGTTTGTGAAACATGCGGCTGGTAGTTTTCCTCTCCCTTTGCGGTTGATGAGAGGCTCAGCGGGGCTTTTTTTCCCCTCTTGCTGGCGTGCTCCTCTCTCTGTCACATACTTTCTCAGTTCTGATTTGGAATCGAGTCCTTCCACCTGTAGGATCCTGATTCTTTACATCAACAGTTACATGTGCAGAGTGATTCAGATGGATGACAGGGGCCCTAATAGATCAACGGCTACGTCCTGCCGGGGACCATCCAGTGAATGTGCAAGGCTCAGTGGCTTTCAGGACCTTCTGGATGAAGAGATACTGTATCTCAGAGGAACCTTCCTGGTTAAATAAGGGATGTATAACAAAAGAAAAAGAATGATGTGTCCTTCCTGGTCAAGCGCTGAAGTATCCGAATCTGCTGCCGTAAGCAGTGAGTCCCAGGAAGCTCCTCATTTCTTTGGTGCTCCATTACAGCTCACACTTCTTCCTCTGTTGGTCATCTGAGATTTTTTTGGACTCTTTAAGTTCCAGCAAGAACATCGGCTTTCTCGTGATGAGACTGCTCGCTGATGGGCAATACACTGAATATCAGTTTCTTGTATCTGCACACCGTGTTGTGCACGGTATCTACAGTTGGAATAAGGCACCTTTTGCTCATCGTGGCCTCATTTGCCCTTCACAAGTCTGGGTACATGCTGATGACTTTGCCTGGCTTTGGTGCCTTCATCTTTTTCTGTAATTTCACTTTTTTATCCGCTGTTCAACTCAGGGTCCAAGTACATAATATATTCAGAAAAATGCAGGTTTTTAATAACCACAATAAAGTGTCTGCAGTTTCTTTTGCCTAAGCGAGTCAAAAGATTGCATTTATTCTGTCGCTAGTTGAGGAATTGATATCAAAGTGAAACAGCCTAACATACAGTACATGCCAGGGGTATATGTGATTAAAGAAGGTCTATGTGGGTGTGCCCTCACCAACTAACGGCACCAAAATAGCACAGACCACAGGCACTGGTGCTAAGACATGATCTGAGTGGGTAGAAGCTACTAAATTAGCACTGTGTCACCCAATTTATAATGACACTTCCCACCCAATTTTCAAGCAGTGCCATAATGAACCACAAGACTGCTGAATGGACTTGACGTGCTTGCACTCTTGACGAAACTTGCAAACCTGCATATGCTTGCAGATTTCACAAGGTCAGAAAACTTGATTTGAACTGGCATTAAATTTGGGCTCCGTTCTTTCTCCCTGGGAGACACAAATGATTTTATATCCTAAGACAGCTATGTTGGCTTCTCTTTATTGTGAATTATAATATTTCTGAGGAAATTAAATTGCTTTCAATGTGTTCACAGCTCATTTTGGACAGAATATGCACTGTTAAACTGGAATATTGTATTAAATAGTTGCATGCTGTAGGTTTCATTCATTCATTTTCTAAACTGCTTATCCTCATAAGGGTCATGGGCGGTGCTGAAGCTTATCCCAGTGCTCACTGGGCAGAAAGCAGGGGAAACATGCCGTAGGTTGCAGACACGTTTTGTAGTTGTTTTGCATTGCCTTAAAAGAACCATAGTGATTCTGCATGTTTAGTGTAATATCTACAAAATGTATAAAACTCAGGTTTCTGCTAATCCTTACCCAAAGCAAGCAGTTGTATTTCAGAACGCTGATATCAGCTGGCATGCTGAGTGGGGAGGAGGACGAGGGGCTGAGCAGGCTGGAGAGCTGGGAAGCTTGCTCAGGGGTGAAGGCTGGTGGAGCTGATGACAAGGAGGGGAAACAGACAGATGCAGGGGGTCCAGAGACAGGAGCTGGAGTCAGGCTGGACGTTCTGCAGGAACAGGGAGAACAGGGTCAGAGCAGCGCAGGCTACAAGTGGAACTGCAGAGGTTCAGAATGGCTGGAAGTGTAACTGACTGCAAAAAGAAAGAAAAAAAATGGTGGCGTGGTGTTGTATCTTTTGTAGTTATGCTCTTTTTGCAGCTTCTTGATTATTGTCCGAGCTGCATACTTTCTCTGCATTCCACTAATGCTGTGCTGTCTGTATGTGTGTGTGTTTGTGTAGGATACAGGATTGGTTGGACAATGTACATGTCTGGCGGCCCCCCAGGGGAGGAGCTCACAGATGAGGAAAAGGAGATCATCAACAGTGTGCTGGCACGTGCAGCCACAATGGAGGCCATGGAGCAGGAGAGGATTGGGTGAGGCTGAAGAGTCGTGTCTCTGCATCCTGTGACCCTTAATAAACACAGATGCTCACCGAGTTGAACGGTCTTGGTGTAAAACTTGAACAACACCCAGTTTGCGTTTGTGTTCACACATATTTGCCTGTGTCCTCAAGGCGTCTTGCCACTCGTCTGGATAACATAAAGAAGACAGCGTGCGGTGACGGGCAGTCACGCTGTCTGCTGTGCGGGGCGTCCTTTGAAGCCCAGAGGGTCACAGCTGTCCTTTGTGTCCAGTGCAAAAAGGTGGGTGGACAAATGTACTCTTTCTACATGAACAAGGAGAGGAAACATGAGAAAACTGTGTTCCCAAACTCAGCAAACCGACTTCATGTTTTCAGCTGATGTAAGGACTACTGCATGGGGGATTTCTGTTTACTATATTTTTCATCGTGTAATATAAATCCTAGGAGATTGCCTGCGGCTATAAGCAGCCAATGGGCCATACGCTAACTTGTTCTGACACACACGCTGTATTTCCTGGTCTTGTGCACCATATTCTCTTTCTTGTTGCTCTCGGTAACTAAGTAGAGGTTAATGCCAGCTGAACTGTAAAAGTGTACGTGATCTATGCACCTGCCACCAAAGACCAAATCTGTGTATGTTTGTGGCTGTGTATGTATCTATGCGTGCATGTATGTGTGTGTGTGTGTGTGTGTGTGTTATGGATTTGCTTCTCTGCAGCACATGTGTAGTAAATGTGGGATTTGGAGCAACAGCCGGTCATGTCCTGTGTGGCTCTGCAGGATCTGCAACGAACAACAAGAGGTAAAAGGAATGACGTATAGAACAGGGATGGAAACACAACATTAAGGTCCAGCTAAATCTTAGGGCCACCACATTAGCCATTATGTCTTTTTCAGTTACCTGAATCTTTGTTATGAAAAACCATCCCTTCTTCTAGATTTTAGACTTGCCTTGTTAGCGGAGATTTACACATTTCCAATCGTCCAATGCCCAAGGAAATTAATTTCCATCAATACCTAAAATGGGTGAAGATTTTTATTTCAAAATAAGTGATACTATGAATATAAAAGGCAAGGCAAATTCATTTGTATTGCACAATTCATATGCAAAGGTGACCCAAAGTGCCTCACAGAGTACACAGGCAAAAGCACAGGAGACAGATGATGAAAAACAACAAAAGCAAGCAAGAAAAAGCTTTAAAAAAAACAACAAAAAACAATAAACAGACTATCAGAAACATACAGGATAAGAGCAATAAAACACACAAGCAAATAAATTTGATTTTAAGGAAAATTAATTAAAGCAATAGTAAATAGTCTTTAGCTTGGACTTGAACGTAGTCAGTTGTCTAAGTCTAGATCTGGCAATTTTTTCGACATTTGAGCAGCATAGAAGCAAAAGTTGGCTTCACTGTCTTTAGTTTTGACTCTTGGAACAGCCAGTAATTTTAAGCGATAGTATTTTGAAGTAGATTTTGTGAGAAACTGTCGCCAGTGTGATGACGTGACAACTGGAACTATAAGCTGAGCTTTTCTGGTCCTTGTTACGACCCTGGCAACACCATTCTGGATCGGCTGAAGCTGTCTGATCGCTGTTTGAGATCGACCTGTGAGCAGTTCATTGCAGTAGTCCAGCCTGCTTGAGATAAAAAGCATGTACAAGTTTCTCTAGATCATGTTTTGACATCAGGTTCTGATCCTGATGAAGGCTGGTTTTACCAATTGATACATAAGAGTCACTGCCTTGAGGGTAGAACTTGAAACAATTCAGGACCATGAGCCATATCAAATGCAGCAGTACAGTCCAATCACATGAGGACGGATTTATCAGAATCTTTGCTGAGGTAAATGTCATTCAAAACCTTCATCCAAGCCGTGGTGGTTCTGTGTAAAACTTGAGGAATAATGTGTATGTTTTTCTTAGTGATTCAGTTTCATGATGCTATTTTGATGGTGCTCTGTGTTTGATGGGGTTCTGCCTCAGGGAATCAAGACTCCTTAAATAAATGCTCTCTCTTGTCAGTCACACTGAGAGTAACTGCTCAGTGATGCTGCAAATGCATGTAGTCATGTCCCTTTTGCAAAAAATAAATAAATAGATAAACAACACCGATAAGGGAAAAGATATTCAATCAAGTAACTCAGTCAAGCATTGATCTATTAATCATATCAAAAATTTTCTCTGTTGTTGGCTGGGTTTTTTCCTCTCTTCATCTGCCTCATATGCTTAGAGAACTCTTGAAAAACATGTTATTACTGTGCCACTGCATATCAAATTCATATTTTTCATTCTTTTTTTAAGTTTTAAGCATTCAGTTGATGTTCTTGTTAAGTGTGACATCTGCTGTGCAGATCCAAAAGCGGTCAGGAGCTTGGTTCTTCAAGGGACAGACCCAGCATGCTCTGCCTGCCCCCCTCCCTCTGTCCAGAGCTCGACAGTCCAGCACTGAGAGCAGCCCAGCGGTGCAGGACGAACCACAGGAAGCTATGAGAGATCATCAGGGGCCAGGTACACAAACAGGTACACTGATTTTAAATTGTTGATACACTATATAATATGTTGACTTTTTAAATTAAAAAATCAGATATCTGTGGTGTTGATGTCATCACCTGTGAGTACCATATTTTGCTGTTTTGGCTGCATCCCTCATCATTTAGGCCGTCTTTTGTCATTTTAGCTGAATTTATAGTCACTATTACTACCACTGCTATTACTGTTTCTACTACTGATATTGTCGCTGCTGTTACTACATATTCAGGGGCATTTGTGTTGAATGACATCAAAATGTATCAGTGTTTAGTTGAAGATAGCCATATTAGTGTTCAAAGAGGGAATTTCAACATGCAACGATATTTTGCTGTTAGATACCACATGTGGCTGAATTCAGTTCTGACGTTGTTGTTTTAAATCCATATTTTGACTCCTCAGAATTCAGTACAGAACCACAACCACAGCAATCCTGTGGATCAGAACAATGGGACTCAGAGCAGAGTGCAGGAACAACAATGGACGGCTATAATGAGAGTGGATCCTGCCCAGCAGCTGTGGTGAGGATGGAAAAACCAGCGTTAGCCTCCAAACCACTGAAGGCAAATGCACAGGAGGCTGCACACACCCCAGGTAGCTGCTCTTAAGTGAAACATGGCAGGGCTGCTTGCGAAAGAGAGATTAGCACCAGTATATACAGGATTGTTTTAAAGTTGTATTAAGTGCTGGTCGGTAACGGTATTCCCTCGCTCCTGCCCCAGATGTGGAGAGCAGAAACTCAGCGAGGGATGAGAAAGTGCCTCCTGCAGCTGCGGAGGAAAAAAGACAACCTGTGGTCTCCAACTTCACCCCAGCACAGATTCCTGCCACCAGTTTTGCCCCACCAACTAATCCTGTGGCCCGTAACACCGCTCCCCCACAGCGCCCGCCTGAGCAAGCAGATGAAGACGATAATGACTACGACTCAGATGATGCCAGTAACAATGATTATTCTACTTTAAATTAACCTCTCTTTGTTGTTTTTTTTAATCATTATGAACAATATAAATTCCTTCATGCATCATTAGAAGGATATAGGCTACAGGATACAGGTTTCTCTAACAGGGTCTTTCAAAGAAAGTATGCAAATCATCTAATATTCCATTTCTATATAAGTTAATGATTTTTTATTATGATTCTGGCAGCCACTCTGGGATGTCTGGAGTTCAGCCTCCTTTATGAACAAGAGATCAATGCCCTACACTGTTGTATTGTCAAAGCTAAGGTAAAGAAAAA
>OMLB01062258.1:19276-35081 GCA_900302555.1 Myripristis jacobus
CTCAGAGGTGCCCCGGGCCAGCTAGACTTACAGTAGTACATCTCAAATCTGGCAGCCAATCCTGGTGTTGCATTCCATGTCACTAGCACCAGTTCCGCTCAAAAAAAAAAAAAACAAGACCAACTCTAAATGGCTGTTTCATATGAACAATATTAGTGTAACTAGGGATGGTACGATACCATTTTTTCCTTGCCGATCCGATTCCGATACTAAATTCTGCCTAAAAGCCGATACCGATCCGATACCAGCGTGCTTCTGCTGTACACTACCAACCTTACAACCTGGCTGACATTTTGCAACTGAATCTCAACCTTCACTCTCCACAAGTAGTAGCAGCAGCACCATGACCACCACATGCTGTGCGCTTTGTTGTTTGCCGGCAGCGATAACTGTATCCATAGGAGATCCCTGTTCGGCCGCAGCTTGTGATTGGCTGAACCGGAGGTAGGGAGCCTCCGCTGTGTTCACTTGGACTGCGCGGAAGTGCCGAAAGTTGGGGGGGACGAAGATTTACTATTCTGCCTCTATCGGCAGTGTTGGGCAGTAGCGACGTTACTAGTTTAACTACATTTCTCAGTAGCGTGGTCGTAACGTCGCTGTTTTCTAAATCAAATAGCTTTTAAGTAGTGAAGCTATTTTACTGATCAAATAGCGCGGCAGCGTCCGCAGAAGCTACATTTTCCCAGGCATTTCTCAGCCTTAAACACAACGGAGCTTTTGCTGCGGTTTGACATAACCAGGAGCAGCGGGTGACGTTACCGCCGCCCACGGACCTGTAGGTGTAGCCGACAGCCGCTTTCCTGTTTGACGTCGCGTACCTGTCCTACCTGTCTGCTGCAGCAGGACACGAGCACGAGTGTCGCGTGAACAAGCAGCTGCTGTAAGAAAGATTAGGATGCCTGGCCTCCATATCCACTAATAAAGAAAAAACTTTGGAACACAGAGGGGCAGCGGCGCCCTGCGTGCATCCGCATCATGTGGTGGTATCGGTGGTAGTATCGGTGCATTAACGGGCGTACTCGCCGATTCCGATATGACCAAATAAGGCTATATCGGGCACTTCCCAATACCAGTATTGGTATCGGTACCATCCCTACCAGTTACTCTCATATTTCAATTTGAGCGTAATGGTCATGTAACGCCATACTGCGTCAATTAAAATTTCCCTGGTCTATGTACAGTAACGCACACTTACAGTAATGTAATAAAGTGACATGTACTGAACTACTACACAGTTAAATGCATTTACCTCAAAGACTGGTAGCTATTAAATGGAGATAACATTCAAACCACCTTAGGTTTTAAAGTACAATAGGTTCATAGGTCTGGACTAAAGACATTTTGTTAGGAGTACTACAACATACAAGTATGGGAGGAAAAATAAAATTGTTGAAATCCCCTTAAAACTACTTTAAAAAGGCTTAATATATATTGCTGGTAATATTTCTCTTTTTAAGAAAATATAAATTGTGCGACTTAAGCTTACAATACACTGCTGGCAGTAGCGCCAGGTTCTTGGTGACCTGCTGGAACAGGGTCATCTATCAAGGCGCTGTGTGTGCTAAGAGAGACTCCCCAAAAAAATAAAATATTGGGTATCTTGATGTCTGAATCCCTTGCACCAAAAACCAAACGCTGCTATGGTGTTCGTCACGGTGGAATGCTGCAGAGATCACGTGGTGTGCACTAACGGCAGCCAAACTAAAATCAAACTGATAGAGACATAAATAAGGGTAGGGGGGCTTGGAGAAAGAGAGTGAGAAAGTGAGGAAGAAACTGTAGTGTCCAATCTAGTCCAGCAGTGAGGCAGGCTAAGCGTTTTCTCAGTTGACTTGGTCCAGAGCACGCAGCAGCTCCTCCCCCTGCAGTAAGTGCTGACGACCCTGCACAGGGGCGTTGACTTCGCAGTCGTAGCGGGTGAGCTGTGGCAGGGTGAACGGCGAACTGGTGCCCTCAGACGAGCAGCCCAGCAGACGACTCGCCAATTCTAAGAGAGAAAACAACAGATTGGAGTTGTGCTTCGTTTCACGCCAAGTTTCTGACACTTGTCCAAGGCAGTGCCAAGAGCTCCAGTCAACTCACCTGTAGGCAGCAGAAGTATGGTCCTGTGGGAGCGTGGTTCCGATGTTGACGTCTCACATACTTTCAGCTTCTTCCCCTGCTCTGATGGTTCCTGCACCAATGTGCCCTGGGAAAACACAAAACATAGAGACTCAAGCCATCCATCCGTGTAAAGCCTCACTTGTGCATCGTGTTAGGATAAGAAACTGAACAGGTGGGACACTGTATAATGCAAACTAAAATGTATTTGCTATTAGGGTTGCACAGTTCTGTGAATTTTCATAGTAGGAAACTTTCCATGGCAACTGATAGGAATTGATGGGAATAAACTGTAAATTTGCTAAATTGCATGTTAGCCTCTAAACAGGGAATTTAAATGTAGTTGAAAAATCCCATCTTGCAGCATAATCTTGGTTGAAACAACCATATTTAATGCAAATTCAGTTGATTTTCTACCATGCAGTGAGCATTCCTCCATCACATGCACAGATCATTTCTAAAATCTGGCACACTAGGCCTGAAAGGATTGAGGAAAAATCAAACCAGAGGTTTGAGAAGCTTTCTGTTGTTCAATGAAAGAATCCAAGTTCCACTAACAAATAAATCAAAGTCAAAAATGTCATTTTTTAAATTTGTATTAGTTGGCATGCTTATGATAAAACAAAATGCTTATGTTTGTATATGATAAAGTTCGTATAAATTACCCGATATTTCCAGGTAATTCCTGTAAAATCCCATTAATTCCCATTAATTTCTATGGAAAGTTTCCAACTTAGAAAGGTTCTAGAAAGTTTCTGAAAATTAACAGTAACTTTCACCCCTTTTGCAATTTTCTTTGCTATAAACTGATGCTGTAAACCTCAGGAAGTGCAAAAATTTACATTAAAGTAGATTTCAGGACATGCTGCAGCATGTCCTGAACGTGGCACTCTGTGACTTGTAACACTTGTGATACCACAAACATTTTTTGTTTTTGTGCATTATTCCATTTCCCACTTGTTTTTTCACATGGACATCATGTTAGATACTCATGACTTACCGGCCCAACAATCTCTTTGATGTCACCCAGTTTTCTTTTGCGCTGTGCATTCTGGGCTGCCAGGGTCCTAAGGGAGATTTCTAAATTGTCCAACTGTGGGGTCCTGCAGCACAACAATTGTGATACTTAGCTACCAAAAAAACAAACAAACAAACAAACAAAAAAAACACACACATGTGGTCTGAATGTGATCTAGGTGTATTTTGGAGGACTTACCTCTTGTAAAGCATTGCTGCAGGATGAGGGGTGTTTACTGGCTCAGGGGTAGCTGGGGCTGGTGAAGCTGTGCGGCTGCCAGGTGTGCTGAAGGGGGAGCTGGGATAGCTGTGGACCTCCTGGGTGAGGTGGAGAGGAGAGCTCTCCAGGGATTTGACAGGGCTGCATGACAGAGGCTCTTCTGGTGACAGAGTGCGCAGCTGGAAGTCATCGTCCATGGAAATGTATGGAGCCAACATCTCCAAGTCTTCCATGGCCTTAAAAGAGGACACAAAGCTGTGATGAGTCAAACAAACCTTTAACTGCATCAGATCAATGACACTCTTAAGTCAGTAATGGTGCACTCTGTCCACTAGAACTGTACCTGTGTGGTGAAAGGAGTCTTGGGCTGTGTGTCAATGGCAAACAGCTTCTCCACCAAGTCTAGTTTGAAATCCGAGCTCATGTCTGAGTCCATTGGAAAATAGAAGTCCAGGGGACTATCCGGCTGAAGAGAATAAACATAGGCCAGAATAAACACTGAGTTGAATAAAAAGTTTACTTTCCCGGGTGTAATATGCAAACAAACAAAAAAACCCAAAAAGAACAACTTCTGGACTTCATCAGTTCTTACCTCTGTGGAGCCACTGCCAACACTCTGGCTTCCTGGTGGGGTAGAGGGTGCTGGAGCGTAAGACTCAGCTTTTGCATCCCCAGAGGTGCTGCTTGCTATGTGGGGAGTCTCGGTGGGTGGCAGGGGGGAAAGAGGTAGGGCCAGCTTGTCACTGGTGGACGGCAACATAACATCATTGTAGAGTGGGGCATCCTTCTGCAGCTGGATCTCAGAATCTGCATAGGAGGATGGAGAGATGATAGAATGCTTTGAACCACCTTCAGTATAAACACTGATTAACACTTAAGATATTTAAAACAAGCTTGAGGGTTCATTGAGGGAACATCAGTGTGAATGTGAGTGTGTGAGGGCACTAACCAGGGCAGCTGAAGTCCAGGGAGATGATGGTATCTCCAGCGGCTGGGGCCAGCAGGGTAAGGGCCTCAGGCTCTTCCTTCAGCCGTTCATACAGGCTGGCCCGAGGCTGGTCCTCGATCGGCTGAGTGAACAGCTTGATAACATCCAACTCTGGGCTCTTCCCCTCCTTCAGCAGGGCTGGAGAACTGTCCTCCTTCTCCACCACTGCCTTTTCCTCCTCCGGCTGCTCCTCCTTCACTGGCTTCGTTTCCTCTGTCTGCTCCAGAGACAAGATCAGTTTCTCCTCCTGGATGCCACTATAACCGAGGAGAGAGACATCACAGTCATGAAGCCATCTGCATGCATTTGAGTATTAAATAATGGCTCTGAGTAAAACTTCATCATCATCATACCTGAGCACAAAGTTGACACAGACAACACACTGTGGCTGGGAGTTCTTGTTGTTATAGATGACAGTCGCTTGGGTCTCCACCCACACAAAGCCTCCTCTTTTGGCCAACATTCGGTACTGGCCTGTGCTGACCTGACCCTTTGCAAACACTGAGAGTAAACAGAAATGTCACACACACAAAACAACAGCAAGCAGACGTCATTAATTTGGTTTAGATTTCTTGATGTGAAATGTGTGATGGGAATTTCATTAAATGTTCTCTTCATTGTTGATATTGGTACTAACAGTTATGATGGGTCTTCGTAAGATGGTCTGAGTCCAGAGCATGATAGTATTCGTACACTGAGCGATTCAGCAGGTCCTCAGGGTCATAACCCATAAGCTCAGTGATCCTGGAGAGCAAGAAAAGATTAAATTCTCTCACTGACTAGGCAAGAAAATATTGAGTTTGTTATCATTACTGAACACAAGGTGGCTCTGCAGGACTACACTGGTTATGGCTTAGTTTCTATCCAGCAGTGGCCAAATGACAAGTGCTACACAAAGCTTAAATAAATGGATCAGACATGAACCACGTGTAAGCTTCTTAAATGCTGAATATTCACTGAGTGGGCAAACTGACCTCTCGTCACAATAGGTGAACTTCATGTCCAGTGTGTGGCGGCTGAGGAAGGTCTTTGTGTCCAGAGGGACCTCAATGTTGGAAGGATGTGGGATGGGGTCACAGATCAGAACCAGGTATGGAACAGGCGGCTCCTTGTGGCCACAGGAAGTCTGCTCAGAAGGGCTCTCATACACACGCACATGGCCTGTGCAGTGGAGTACCTAAGCAGTGAGGACAGGACCGAGGCACAACTCTCTTAGCCGCCAAAGATGTTTTAGAGTCTCTGATGCAACAGGACAGTCAATTATCAGAGGATGACCATAACCACTACTTTGCTGTAATATGAAGAATTCCATCTCTTTCATCTTAAAATTAATATAAAAGCAAAACTGTATGCAGTCTGATCAAAATATGTGTTCTACAAAGTGTGAGACTCTGACTCCATGGAAAATACTTGCATACCCTTAGAATAACAGTGTATTGAGGCACAGAGTTCACAGGCATGAATGACTGATTCATTGCCAATCATGTGTGACCTTTAATAACTCTTGAAAATCCTTTGTTGCACCAACAGTACACGAATGATTGGCTCATCAACTGCCAGAAGCTTCTCTGAAATGTTACATGAACAATAACATGCTAACAGCTGACAACACACACACAAGTTCAGAGATAAGTGACCATGTGCCACCAGGGTCCCAAAAGTATGTAGATTTCCATTCCAGCCAGATGATTTCATCACAGCTTCAGCCAGAGAGGAGAAATTAATCAGTGAAATCACATGGGCTGTGTTCAAGATGAGATATGCAACAGTTATAGATAATGCAAAGGGTTGCTTCTAGGCTTGGGCTGATTGATGATTGAATCGGCGATCCATGGCGGTGATGGATGGAATCCATCGTGATTGCCGGTTTAGCTGCCGATGCTGTACGATGCCATTTTCAGGGCTGAGAGTGGAAAAAAATCCTGAGCCTGAACGTTTTTTTTCTGTTTCCCCCCCGGGAAACGGGAAAAATATATATACATTATTTGAAAATAACCCTATTAACTATCTTGTAACTATCTTTTGCAACATTGCTCCCATTCTCCTCTATCCAAGCCCAGCGCCATTTTTTCTTAACACCCTTATCGACATCTTTGCTGTCTTCCCCGGGCTTCATGAACCTGCAGTCCATCCTGTGGGTTGCAGTGCGTCACTGTAGGCTAACGAGGCTCACTTTCGACGGCACACGGAGCGTCACACTGTCAACACCCAAGTCCCGCCCCCACCCTACTTCTGATTGGCTAGTAGGCCTATTGTTAGTGTGGTTGAAAATGAAAGCTGCGCTTCTCCTGGATCTGGAGAAATGTCTGTTAGATAAATCTGGGCGAACCCCCTTTTTTTTCGCAGTCACGCCAGCACGGTGCCGGAATGCTATCAGCCTTGCATTTTGTAATGTGGATTAGCTGTTACAATCTCAACCGGACACAGCACGACCACATCATCAGAAGCAGGGAGAAAACAAACAGCAGCAGAGCAGTGAGGGAAAAGATGACAGCCTCGTCCCCAGGTGAGAAACCTTTTTTTTCCACAGACACTAGCCCAATTAGGCCACTGACTATCCAGTGAACTGTCTTAAGACCTTTCCAGTCCATTGATGATAAGAAATCAATGATTCATTCCTGAAAATGTTAATTTTCCCAGATGAGAGCACTAATGCTTACCTTCCATGTAGCTGACTTGACATTGACAGTGCGGCCCCTGCTGGTGAGAGTACACTTCATTCGAAGGAAAAAACTGCGCTCTGTGTTTGGTTCCTTGGCTTTCTTAGAGCCTGAAATGACAAGAGCAGGACGAGCAGCAAAGTTGAAATGGGAATACCAGCATCATGAAATTCTTTCTTTCTTTCACCATATTAAATGCATGACTGGCTCCACTGCTGTCTATATTTTCATCAGTGCTTAACTCACCTTGTAACTAACCGCAGAACAGTTCAAAACTGCATCTCAATTAGTCTATCCAAAAAGTCAACAGTCTACATTCACATACACAAAAAAAACTTGTCAACTTGCTGATAACAGCTCTTACTCAAACACATCACCAAGGCAGAAAGTGGCAAAGCTGACTTCAAGTCAGCATTTCTGGAGCCTTAAGAGCTACCTTAGATTTTTTCTTCAGTGCAAATTTGTCTGTATATGGTAATATGTTTGTTGCATCTTTTGAGCACATTTTTGAGGAGGCCACTGTAAACTACTGGTTGAACTAAATTAACCTCTGCTGTTAATGGACACAGCTTTTAGTTTCAGTGTGACTGAAAAACAAATTCTAGTCACTGAGGATTAGGTGAAAATGTAAATATGGGTACTACGGGTACTATTCAATGACACAAAAAACAAGGTTAAATATCGCTGTGAAAGCAAAACAGAAAATGTGCCAATGACATACTGTGCTGTGCCAGTAATGCTGAGTGAAAGGTCATGGGAGCACACACCAGCCATGTCTAATCATAGTGACCTAAGGACAAGAGCTTGGAAATAACTTGTTCTGACAACCTCCTACTCTGAATTTGCCTGCTCAGAGCAAATCAGACCCACTGCTGATTGGTGCACTGGCAGACCCAACATAGTGCTTGTGCGCACTTGTCTCTCCCCATTAAAAGTCTCCAGATGGGATGTTGCTCACAACTGTTTTCCCCTCACCTGTTCTGTGGACCAGCATCTCCCTCAGCTCCTCCTGGTCGCAAGGATGTGTGTAGTCGAACACGCTGTGTCCAGTCAGGTCGAACTACAGGGGACAGAGCGGGGAGAGGACAAAGCATGAGTCCCTTTCACCAGCAGGTTCATAAAACTGTCTTATAACTGTATATAACATATTCTTCACATCCTAGCTGCATCAAAGTTTGCAGCAGTTTTTTAGGCGTACATATCATAATATATAATATATAATAAATATATATAAAACATAATATATAACATACATATATAGCATAATATATATGATATCTAAAAAAAGTGAAATTCACATCCCAAGGCCTGCTCTCCATCATTAAAATTGCCCGTTTTGTTCTAAGTTATGTTATTCCAGTGGTGTTGCTGCTTTGCCTTTAAATTTTCTACTTCTGTCTCCTTCCCCCTCAAACTCATCCTTTTTATTTCCCTTGTGAGGACTGGGCAAATCAGACCAACCTGTGCCAGCCCAAGGCACTTGTTGACATTTTCTGAGAGATAGATCATATCCCCGTCCTCTGACAGCACCATGAGGAAGCCCTCCAGAGCCTTCAGGTAGGAGCTGTTTAGCTGGGCGTCCAGCTCTGTCTCCTCCTCTGCCACTGGCTCATCTGCAAGGGGAAAAGAGGGAGGGAGTGAGGCATTAAGGAAAGCAGTGAAAAAGGGAGGGAAGTAAGAGAGAAAGAAAAAAAAGAAGAGTTGAAAGTATTCCATATATCAGACACAGGTCATTAGGATTCAATATGTTGGTTCAGAGAACCTGTTTGCATGGGCTGGGCACTGCGACACGCAGAAAAAACAGCACAGACACAGGCAAGTATGACTGCAAAGGGATCTATATCTGCATGTGTGCAAGCTTATAGATTTTCAGGAGCAGCTGACACATCGCACCACAAAGGTTTTCTCAAAACAGCCAAAAAGAAAAAAACAAACAAACAGCCAATTTCAATAGCAGCACAGTTTAATATAATTTCACAATATGCCCAGTAAGGGATATTCTTAACCTATGCTACTGGATCTTCGATTTTGCCCTGGAGTGATCTCAGAACCAAAAATGTGTCCACCTCTACAGGATTCACTCCCTTCAACTTTTTAATAAAAACTGACCAAATACAAGAGCATCTATATCCCAAGCTACAAACTTGCTCGCTATTCAGAACAATTCAGTAGTGTTATCCTGCACCCCAAATGAATACTTACCAGTGCTGAGCAGCTTCCTGATGCGCAGGTAGCTGATGGTGAGCCTCATGATGGAGGCCTTGTCCAGATTGGAGCTGACGCTGTGGGGCAGGGGCAACTGCTGGGCCAGCTCGTAGAACACCTCTGACTCCTTCCCACGCCGGCATCGCGCAGCATCCCGTGACTTCTCCTTTCTCCGCTCTGAGCTGACCCTGTGGGAGACAGGTGGCAGGTCAGCGGCAGCCTGGCTACAGCCTGGTTTTGACTCAAGCACACAGACTAGCAAGGGTGGCATCCTTAACCACTTCCTTTCTTTCTTTCTTTCTGACTGAGACTGTGTGCTGAGCCTGGTCTAGGACCCAGCCACTGGACAGTCACTCAGGAGGGCTGCAGTGACTAGAGTCTGCAACAAGCAAGCTGACAAACCAGTCACCGCCCCTTGCCCCCCACTTATCGAATTAATTTACATACACAGCTCCAGACGACTGTTTTATTGGCTGCTGACCAAGGGAAGCACAGTCAGCCTCCTTGAAACGACTGGCTGGGAGTGAGGGCTCGGTTGCATGAATTCTCCTGCCTGCCTTCTTGATGCAGAGCCAAGCTACAGTAAGACACCAGTCATCCTGACATTTACGAGCCTGGCTCAACAGATCTACGAAGGGAAAATGGTAATACTAACATGAATGCAGGCAGCAGCCACACCAACACAGGATAAATGACACCTACTATTATAAGAACAAAAGCACTATTATGTAGGCTGTAATGGTCTCCTCTGTTTTGTTACTTACATGACATGATCTTAATGACTCATTGCTTGTTGCTTATGTTACCCTCATATTCGTATTTGTATCCTTATGGCTCAATCAGGCTGCTTTTCGAAAAATGGAACCTCTATTTGCTTCCAGTTCGAACAGAGGTCTGGCTTATACACAAGCACCACAGTTAACTAATCTTAAGACTAGCCAATATTTTTAAGTAACAAAGAAAATGAACTCTAAAGGCCAAGATTACAAGATAACAATTCTTCCCTTAATTCTATCTTTTTTTCCTATATTAAAAAACATGGCCTTATAGTCAATATTAAAAGACTATTTTGCCTGTTTTGAATTGAACTGGTTGTGATATGTAGCTCATGCACTCATGAATGATCACCAGCATCAAGAGACTGCCTAAATCTTCAACATAAATTCAGTAGCATGCAGTCATTCCTGCCGCTGATGAGTTTATATCATAATCCCTCTCACAACCACTACCTCACGTCCTCAAATGCACTCCAAATGACACTGGAAGACCATCACAACAAAATGGATGGCAAGTGAAAAGCCCTTGATTCTGAAATGCACACCTAATTGAAATCGATCTGTTATGCACTTACAGCATCACAACTGACCAAGGCCACGTTGTTATCTGAAGCGCTCTGTGAGAGGAAAATAGAATTGTTAGCTGAAATTAGCCACTTGGAAGCCCTGTCAGGTTGCAAAGCCTTTTTTCCACATTATTCTGAGGGGATGTTTTGTTTTTAGACTGAAACTATCCTTCCAAACTATCTTTCCTATGTAGTTGATGACAAATAACATTAGAGAACACTGTAAGACATTTAGTCCTTCAGGAAACATTAAACATTAAAACCTGTCTGAGCATTGCCTGTTTTACAGCAAGCCAGAAATGTGGCACCATCTTGCACGTGCAGGGAGCAAGTGAACAGCGCAGAATATAATGAAAGCTATAAACAGCAGCATAGATATTCATCCACATTCAATACATATTTGTTTATTTCTAAATCCAGATGACAAACTAGTTGTGCTGCATGGAATGGCGGGCTCAATATTTACAGCAACTCCAGTCAACCCTACAGGATTCACAAAGGCCCGGACAGCAGAAAGCTGACTACTGTGTTATGCAATCAGGTCTACATCATATCAACACACTTCTCACTCCCCCCCGAGTTCTGTTCTCTAGTCCAACACAGAGACTATCCACTAAGCACTGCTGTTTGCTGAGAACTATTTACATAAATGTGCAGGTTATACCCTACTACACTGTATGCAAGGGAATTAAGCGACAAGTAGGTCAAAATATTAAATATAATCAGCAAACTATGACAAGATCTAGGCTACGCTGGTGAGGGAATTTCCCCTTTGCAGGAGCCAGCAGTGTGTTGAGCAACTCAGACTCAAACACAACACACTGAATGAACAACAGCGGGGAGGTTATTCACAGCGTAATGATGCACCAAACCCGGTCATAGTCCAGGCATCTAACTCTGGCAGAATACTTTTTCTGAACTAGGTTTCTACAGCACAGGGCTGTAAAACATGTGACAGCACAGAATCAGCCATGGTGTTGTAATTATAATCTTACAAACCATAAAGGATGACATCTTGGGTTAGTAGCCATAACACCATAACCTGCATTTTGATAACAAAACAAAATACAGAAAAACAATTTAAAAAGCTTCTTTTGTACTTCAGGCTGCCCCAACTATCAAACATTTATAAGGCTGTTGTCTGTTTTATTTGATATTGTGATCCTTGGCCTTGTGTAAACCGGATTAAAATGAAAATTATGTAGTTTAACAACCCTACCTCACACAATAGATACTGAGCTTTCAAAATAGCTTTAATTCTTTTGCATGTGACATGAAATGAAAACAAGACAGAGCCCTTGATCTTAAAACAAAGGCTAATAGAGAGGCCATCCATTACATAACACTCTCATGCACATGGTCTTGCATGCCTATGCCTGCAAGACATTCTTGGCTTTAAACACACTCACAATTGCTTTGTTTGACTAGATATTATTAAACTTATCTTCTTAACAATGATCACTATGACATAAACAAAATTAATTTGAATTGTGAGCTAATGTAAACAAGTGTACTGGAGGTGAAAGGAAAAGCCAACATCTTGCCATGAAATCACCTTGGCCAATGTCATATAGTCTACACTTGTTCCTTCAGTATATTATTAACGGGGACTGACCTGATTGTACTGGGGAATTATTTCAGGCTATCTATCACCGCTGTTCAATGTGACAGTAAACACTGTCTTGTTTATTACATAACCCAGTTCAGGAAAGTGCCACCGCCTCAACAGTGTAAATGGAGAGGACAGTAGAGCATGATTTAAAACAAACCATTTACAGGCATAGCAAGGATTAGTATGAACTCCAGACGTATGCAACACATTTTAAGCTTTAATTTCTTCATCTAAATAAAAATTCTTATTGCTTTCACTCCCAAATTAACTATAATTTAAAGACAATAAAAATTCAAGTACCTTTTGCGCTTTTCCCTCTTTATCTCTTTCATTATCATATTGCAACAACATGCACAAAACACCAAAGCTTCAATTAGAGGGTACCTAGCTGGCAACCCTACTGAGAAACCAAAGTTACCACTTATCTATTTTAGATCAGAAATGGAAATTTATGGTAGAAAAGTGTTACAATGCTGCATACTACTTTCCTGGCAGCTGTATTTCTGTGCAGGTGGGAGATTTATGAGTAGGCAGCAGCAACTGCAAGAGCTTGGTAGTCTGTCTTTGTTGTCAGAAACAATACGTTGTAAAATTTTATTACGTGCATATATCTCTGACCACATTTTTAAATTTGTGTTCAAAATGTTATGGCAAAAGAAAGTGCTGTATGAAACTTCTTCACTGTTTGCATCAATATTTCTGAATTCACTTTTTCAACATTAAACTAATTTTTTTTTTTCACTTTTGTTTGGCAAAATAAACTTTCAAAAAAAATGTGTCTGACACCACTATGTGAGCCAGCCGTGTCACCTGCATTTGTAGTATTTGTATTTACATAACAAGCAAAAGTTAGCCCTTTGTCGATCCTCACACACCACAACATATTCCTTTATGGGTCTTTTATGGGTCTTTTACCAGCAGCTGCAGCTTGCTAGGTGCTGTAAATAATAACAATAAGCCTATGATTTATTACTTCCATAAGGGATTTCTGCTTGCCCGTCCACACTGGAGGGTCAAGGCTTTCCTGGAGCTGGTTACAATGCAGTGAAATAGTGAAGGACATTTCAACAGAGCGGACATTAAGCCTGGGCAGCAAAATGAAAATACCAATAATACCAATATTACGAATCACTCAACATCCTATTTATGCTCATGATAGCAAAGCTTTCTGCAGTTTCGCTGTGTTCCTGAGAAAAACCACAATGCTCAGTCACATCCAGTCCAAAATCACCATGTCCAGCCAATATACCTCCTTACACATATTAAAAAAAAGCCCTACTTGACTATATACTAAGAGCCATCATGAGAGCAAATATAAAAGGACAACTAAGGTTAGACAACCAATTGAACTAAAAATGATGAAAATCTGGCCTGGAAAAGGGATTCTGTGGCAGTTGTTTGGGCTTATTTTGTATTCAACAAATATAAAACAGAAAAACGCAAAGTGTGCAGACTGCCAGAAAACAGCATCAGCGGGAGAACAAAAGCAAATTTGTTTCAATTGAAATCGAACAGCACAGAATATAACAAATGTATGAAAAAGCACAACATAACAATAAACATGTTGTCCCTAAAGAATGCCAAGTCTGGGTTAATCACTAACAAATATGCCGCCTTGTTTCGAGCCCCAACTGGAATTTTGAATTCTGGCACGCAGTGGTGGGTGCATCATTACACCAAGTTTGGTCAAAAATGGATCATTGGTTAGGCATAGATTTTATCTGTGACACATAGGGGCAAACTATGTAGTGGACTGACTGGACGATTAACCAGCTTTTCCTTGTCTGAACCTTCTTCGGTGCACCAAAAACTACACACTGTGCCCTCCATTCTTTCTTTTTTTTCTTAATTAGTTAATTAATTAATTGATGGATTGTTTTTTTTTTTCTTTTCACTGACTGTGTAGCAATTAAGGACAGAAAAATAAAAAAACATAAAAAATACTATGAATAGATAGACAGATAAAATGAGTGCCATATATCTGGAAACCCAGACAGACACAGAGAACTAGTGAGGCAGACAGACAGTATATGGATAGCATAGTGATACAGCTGTCTTCCAGCTAGCCTGCACACAAGTGCAAATCGTACTCTGTCTCACGGAGGCCTGTAAAGTGCTAGTCACTGAATAGCTACACACATTCAGCCACTCCCATTGACGTCAAGCCCTAGTGATTAAGAGATGAGACAGAAATAACAAGATCAGAGCACCTCACACACACACACTGGGAAACACTTCACCAAAGCAGTTTGGAACTCAAGATGGTTAAGACTCAAGATCTACTTGAGATAAAACTGGGGGGAAAAAAAAATATCATTAATCCAACAACAAGATAAAGACATCAAAGTCAGGCCATGAAGAATGCTGATCAATCTTCCCTAGTATAGCTCTACAGGATGTCTGAGGCAGTCTTCAATTACTAACACAAAATCCCTTGAGAAATCCCTTGTTCAGTGGATATGACAAAGAACACAGGCCGCCTTGGTTATCAGGTAAACTTGATGTAGGGAAAAATAACTGATGGCAATCTAACAGCCATTTTGGTATCAGTACATGACACTAACATCTCAGTGGGATTTTAGCATGCAAGATGTCCACTACACCAAAGAAGCCCCTTGAACTACATCAAAGTAAAAAAAACAAACAAACAAAAAAACAACAACATATGATTCTGGGCCTCCAGTGGCTCACCTGGTATTGTGCACATCATTTATCAAGGCTCAGTCCTTACCACAGCAGCCTGGGTTTGAATCCAGCCCAGGCCCTTTGCTGCATGTTATCCCCCCTCTCTCCCCTGCCTTTCCTGTCTCTCTCTGTACTGTCACTATCAAATAAAGCAGAAATGCCCCCACAAAAAAAAATCTTAAAAAATAGGGTGCTCTTTCAGTGACCTTTCTATTCTAAATTTACCAGGAGAATCAATGGAGAAGCTGCACAGGAAAACCTCAGAGAAATGCGCACCCTCTCTACTTCCACACACAGTGGTAAGATGAACAACTGGACACCAATACCATCTATTTACTGACTGTATCCTCCTAAGATCATGGAAATTCCTGATGTGCCTTCAGGAGGACAACGTAAGCTGTACAAAGATGTCACATGTTTGGGTGTCAGACCTTTGACATTTTATGGAACAAAGACTCTTCAGTCTGAAAATATCACATTAAATTATTTTTTCAGAAAAATACCTTTATTTTTTCTTGTGTTTAAGAACCTGTTGAATGCTTTCAGAGAGATTTTAGTGAATCTGAACTTTCTGAAGCATGAAATACAAGCCCGTTTCATGATGTCCACTGTAGTGGACGCTGGGTCAAAAATTTTTCCTTTTTTGAGCATTTGCACATGGAGCTCAAAACTCATTCCAACTGGTTTTATTGGAGGACTTTAGGGGGGACAGTTAGCCATCTCATTGCCCATATCGACAAGTACGCACAAACACTCTCCAACAGACATGTGTGCAAGTATCAGGCCACCTAGGCTGGATTGCTGCAACGCGTGGTCAGGGAGCAGAGCTGGAAAAGACACAGCTCAAGAAGTCTGGAGCCTCAGAACAGACGCTCAGTGGTGCAAGGCCAGCTTTCAGTGCGTGTGTCCCTGCTAACAGCTGGAGTGCACCCCAGAGGTGGAGGGGCAAAGACAGCAAACAGACACTATCCTGCAG
>OMLB01062260.1:5146-16376 GCA_900302555.1 Myripristis jacobus
CTATCTAAAATCAACCTGGATACAAAAAAACAGATTTGGGCTGGCAGTCTGAACAAGGCCTGAAAGGTCCTCACGTCATTGCGGTGTAGTAGAAACTGTTCAGTGATCAGCTGCTCACATGGATCGAAAAGCTTGGGACAGAATCATTCCTGTACAAATGCTGTTTAAATAATTTGCTTAGTGTAATCAGTTAGTCTGCTCACAGTGTTCATTTTGGGTCTTTTCACACATGAAAATAAGTTTAATGTTTTTTTTTTTAAGAAATGTTTTAACCCACTGCCAAGCTGTTGCTTATTATTTGCGCTACTGATGCCGCTGTTTTTGTAAACAGCACCATACTGTTTGAGGCTATAACCTAATTATAATTTGAACCTTCAAGTAACTGACTCCCAGTTAAACACCGAGGCTGTTTCATGGCCGGGTATGGCCAGTAAAATCCAGTAAATAGCAAAGCTCTCAGTTTCATAACTCTATATTTATCTAATAAATACACAAAAGTTAATTAGAGGGTCATCTGCAGGACAAATAAAGAAAAATAATAATCATCCATTTATTTTGATCAGTTCAGCTTGGACTTCAAGCATTTCCACCGTATTATTTTAGATCTTCATTTAGACCGTAGTCTGAACAGTAATATTATTTCACAGTTTTGCATGGTTTCCAGTGGAAACCATGAAGTCATGGTTCAGTCATTTATGTCATTATTATTGACGCTGTTGTTAACGTCATTTATTGGGAACATAAAGTCGTGCAAGTTAGGTACAAGGTATTAGGTCTTAATTGATTACAAACTTGAAAAGCATCTCGTGTACAAAATACATAGATTTAAAAAAAAATGAATAAATAAATAAAACTTGTGCAGTAGGGGTGTTTCAGTTTTTTTCACTTTGGCTATATTTAAAGATTCAAAGCTTAAGTCCACCCTCCCACTCAGTCAGCCAGGCAGTGTTTAAACACCTGACAACTTTGGTAATGTTAGCATATTCGTCGTGTTTCCGCACACAAACCGTACAACTGTCGAACAACGCCGACACACCAACGCCGTCCACGTCCGATCCACCGTTCGCTCTCCATCGCTGTTGCAGTTCACCGGGAGCCTGAAATTTTCCCCCACAGCTGATTTGAAAGAAGCAGGCAGATTCTGGCAGATCTGTAAATTATACTTTTAAAAAGGCTCACTGTTTATAATGCATTTTTGCAGTGAGATTCTCTCTCCCGTACACTGATAGTGTGATGCACACGAACAGCGGCTGCTTTGGCTTCGGTAATAGAATCTGACCGTGCAGAGGAAGTGTGGTGTGCAGGAACATGTTGATGCTATCTTTTTCCATTCTCGGAGCTGCAGGTGTTGTCTCTCGGCCTCCCAAAGTGACTCCATGGAGGCTCTGGATGTGGGTCGCGGGATTAGCGGGGCTACCTGTGGACATCACTGCTGCTCGGATCGGTTTGAATATTGCAAAACTAATATAAAGCTTCCCATCTTTCTTATAAAACCCCAACTTAATCCACACTTGCAATTTATGAAGGTTCGGTGGTGAATCATAAATGTCGCCACCGACGGTTAATATCTTTGAGGAGACAAGGTGAAGAGGAAAGAGGAGAGGAGCGGGGAAGTGCTTGTTTTCTTTGAGCAAGGAGTTTGGGGGGGGCTAGTAACCCCATGTGACCCTTCACACTCAGAGAGAGAGAGGTGCAGGGGAGAGAAATCTGTGGCAATGGCAATTAATTGGTGCCAAAATAAAATATACCAATGTGTACCAGTGTAATACTTAGCACATAGATTTTTCCATGATTCACTCCCAGCTTTTTACAGCTACAGGCTGAGTCTGAGTCGATGTGGCTGCATCTTTATCAAAACCGATGCATCAAGATGAACCAGTGGATCATCACCTCCCTAATGCAAAGGTGTGTTATTATTCTACCAACTGGGGGGGACACATTCACAATATTTTGAGCTCCAAGGCAGTGATGTTGAACATTACATGTCCTGACACATTAAAATCCACAAGTCAAGTCACAAAGCATGCAGGACACTCACTATCGATGTGTCCGGGGGACGCAGCCTGTGTTCTCCCTGATAATGCTAACACAGCGCCTTATCTGTCCTTCACTGAACGCGATTCGATGATAAGTGCAAAAATGTAAACTTGATTATTTCAGCGCTACCTTAAGGTCAGCGAGAGCCAGTTTATGTGCTGAGTGCTGGGTGGAATTTGCAATCAAACTGCCAGTTTTTGTGTTTTTACTGTACATAAACTTTTAGCAGAAAAAAATTGCAAGAAAGGAGAATAACGAGAACAAAAACAGTTGAGGTCCAGCAGCTCTGCCATGATGCAATACTGTTGCATTGCATCATGGCAGAGCTGAATCAAATTGTGGTGATCTGTTGGCAACTTAAATATATCTATATGTATTGAATCAGTCTCAGTGGGTAAGATGCTGCTCATTTTGTCTTGAACAGAAGAGACCTCATTTAATATTACAAATGACTATTAGAAATAGTAATGCATGCATCCTTTAAAAAACACTTTTACAGCCAAAATGTTAACTATTTTTACTGTCTAGCCAGCAGTCCTGTAAAAGCGAGTTAGTGCTCAGCCTCATCAAATGGTGATTGTCTTCTCGAGGAGAAAAAAAAAACTCTCTTCAAAGAAGAAGAACTCCACTGGCCCTTAAATTCTTTGGACAGTTCAGCGTTTTCAATTTTCAATTTCTGAAGAATTCCCTATCGATTTGCGAGAGAATGGGCCTTCTCTCTTAGCAGCGTGGGGTGGAAACAGTATTGATGCCGCCTCTCCTCAGTGAGGCAGGGAATGAGCAGGGCAGGCGTCGGGCGGTGAGGTGGACACATACAGCCTGATTGAGAGCACAGGCAGCTCATGATAGCTTATCAAAGGGTGAGATTCCTGCCATCCGGCCGCTCTGGGGGAATGAGCTTCTTCCGCTGGGATTTCTCCCCAGCAAAGACGGCTGTATTGGGATTGAACTTTTCTAATCTCAAATGGGGTGGGATGAGAATGCATGCCCACCCCCTGTGATCTTAAACCTCCTCTGAATGAAGAAATAGTGAGTGGCAGGATAGCCAGCACCACCATTGTCTGAGAATACACTGAATATAGCTGAGCCACAGAGGAGAAGTGCAGACAAATGTGAGCTCAGTTTATTCTCATCATAAGTAAAACACCAGATATATATCGGGTTGATAATAAGCCCAAGATTACATTATTATTACTATTATTTAACTTTAACTTTGGCTTTTATTGACATCTTTCAGCAACCACTAGTAACTGCCGCAATATTTGAGTGGCCTGTAATTGACAAAACCAAAGTCACATTTTCACAATAGAGATGTGCTACTTGGCAGCGTCTTGAAATTCCAGTGGGTGAGGAGTTTTTGTTCCAAAACAGTGCTGGCCAGGAAGAGAGTTTTGAGAGCCAGAAATCTCAGCACCTGGCCAAGTAATTGTTGAGTCATTTGTATTCATCAACAACCCTATCAACCATCTGCAGATTTACTGTGGTCATTTAATGCTGCAAGACGAGAAAAAACGTCCTTTTTGACTTTTGAAACCTTTTTATTGGTCATACATGGTCATACAATACCCTCCTGTCTTCATGAGATTTTACATTTTGTTTCAAGAATCTTCCTCTTGGGCTGATGACGTTTTCCTACTTATGTGTCAGCAGGTTTCAGGATGATATGTAATTGTAAACCGGTCATTGATAGGGCATTAGAAATGTCACTGCACCTTTAAAAAAAACAAAACAAAAACAAAACTGTTTTAATTGTCTGGCCTGTTTTTGGCAGGCATGCTTTCGGTAGTCAGTTCACTCAACATGGTTTCTTAATTAATGTGATGAACAGGTTGTTGCAGAGGGTGGCAGGAAGTCTGGGCTAGTTTCAGAGCTTTGAAGCACAGACCAGGAAACAGAATTTGTCTCAATTTCTGATTCAGGATGCCACTTCGGTGCACAACTACATAGGGAGTGAATAACAAAAAGCAAACAAAAATAAAAGTGACAGTGACAGGACAACAAAGACGACTTTATGGGAATAGGTGTAAAACCTCGGCATCCTTTGCACTGCACTCCTGGCCGGCCTTGAGGGGCCTTAAATCTCTCTGTGATCCTTCCCAGTATTTCTTCCATTTTTCCCTACCTGCCTTTGGGTTTTTTTGGGGGGTGGATTTTTTTCTTGTCTGCTATGAGAGCTTAGGTCAGGGGGTGCTGTTTTTGTTTTCTATCAACTGTAGGCCTGTAAAGCCTTTTGAGACTGTGGGCTCTATTTTAATGATCTGAGTGTAACGGCGTTTAGGGTGTGTCTGAGTCCACTTTTGCTATTTTAGCAGTGGAAAAAGAGGGTCATTGCACCAGATACATGATACATGAAAAGGGTTGTACTTAATCTCTTAATGGATGTGATAAATCGCAATGCACCACCAATGCACCTGACCACACCTCATTTTAAGACTAACACACCCATGGACACACAGATGGGACATTTGCTGTTTACACTGCACCGGTTGGAAACTAGCAAAGTCTCTTGCGTCCCGTTTGACCCCGCTTTGGTGTATGATAGGGCCCTGAAACTGTGACGTTCAGTGCCAGGGAAGCAGCTCCAGCCCCCAGCGTCCACACATTCTCAGGGATCTGCATTTTTGTAGCGGCATACATTTGCAGTAAATATACATATGTGGCCGTGTCCAAACTGATGCACCAGCAATGACCAACAAACAGAACCTAGCTCCTAGTGTGTCTTAATTCTCTGAACTCTGGTTTGGGACGCAAGTTTTCATTCTCACTTGTACAGGTTTGAGTTTCCTAAAAAAGAAATGATGGACATTTATGACCCCCAAGTTCAAAGTAATCATCGAATTTCAGTAGTGTAGATACAGTTTGATCAATAAACCTCAGCAGCTCTAAGTTTCTTGGAAGTAGAAATCCTCCTTAGAACTTAACCAACCTCTCAGTACAGCAAATGATACTACTTTTCTTATACTTAGCCGCTGCACTTTGAATGAAATAGTTCTGAAGAGTCTCTGGTGTCAGCTGCTGTTGACCACAACCCATACTTTATCTGATCCAAAAAAGTTTCACTTTTGTTCTCTGCCGCTGAAGCAAGTCCGAGATTTGTCTGGTTTCATGTGTTTGATTAATATCTGGCATTATACTTGGAAAAGCTTTTAGTAAGAGCACAAAGGAATGAATTGACTTTCTGCAATTAATGTCCATTTTGAAAATTATTCTCGCCCTCCCTTCCAGCTTCCCATTGTACATAATGATCCAACAGGTCACCTTTAAATGCAAATGTAAGATGGGGGTTATGGCAACAAAAAAATCTTTTTTCCATATTTTCAACAGAACTGACAGCTACCATTTCATCCCTGGACTCACTACAGCAGCAACTCTGTCTCTATCTTAAATTCTTAATCGCGCTAATTAAATGTAATTAGACAATGGGGATCTGAAATATTCATGCAGCACTTAACTTTGCCTTTCTCTCCAAATATGCCATCAATCACAGGACTTTTAGTGGTAACTAACTACAGATTATACTTGGCCGACCCGGGCAGCGTTTGCATGCTGAAACATCCCATCGCAGCTACTGTGCAAGTCACTGCGCAAAATTCAAAAGCGACTTCACAGCCTGGGTGCGGACATATGTTCTGTTATATCGGTGTAATGGTTACAGAGTGAGGTTTATACATCATGTTCTCAGTGCTAATCAAAAGACAAGAGACACAAAGTAACTAGCAATGTCACTTGGCAGTGCTGCTGCGTTCTGTATGCCGTCTCTGCAGCAAAGAAAAAACTCCCTATTCACATGAATGGTGGAGTGGCCATCTGACAATTTTGGCTCAGTGAACTCCTCCACAGTGGTGGTGCTACTCTCCCGACACAGCCGCACAATGGATGGATCTGTTAATAGTGCTGTCCTCATATTGTAATACCATCTGTTCCATGGCAGGGCGTCAAGGGGATCGCCATCAATTTGACTGTGCAGATTGAATTTTCATGCTCTCTCTCTTATCCTTTTCTTTCCAACCTTCCAGTCTTACTTTGGTGCAGCTTGGGGAAAATAGGACTGGTAATAACAAGGAGACTGGGTGTGATGAGGGCTTCGGCGTACATGTCAAGGCCCACATCCAATATGTGTTGTTGTCCGCAAATGTCAAAATACTCCTCAGCACTCTGAAATGCTCTGCGAGGGCATGCCCACCCCCATGCCGCACATCATACTCTCATGCAACTGGAGGCGAGATTACATTACACCCCGCGTCTTGTGTAGCCGTTTTGCATACATTACAAAAGGTTAAAAAAGATTTGGAGTGTAGTTCACTGATGCAGAGTCCATATTTGCAGTGTGTCTGTGTTGGCGTTGGTGTGTGTGTGGTGTGTGTGCCTTCCATTATAAGCCACTAAATGCTTATTATTGTGCCTGAAAGGACTGAAGGTCATTTTTTCTCCTTTTTTGTATTGAATTGAAAACAGAAGATAATAGATTCTCTCCACACACTCCTATAAACATAATTTATCACCAAGAAAGCAAAAGAAATTGGGTTTCTGGATAGTGCGTGATAAACAAAAGCACTGGTATTACATGAAAACCACACGTATCAATAGGTCGCCTGACCTCATCCTGGGAGGAAATGCAGGGAGGCTCTGGTACCTATAGAGATATCTAACACACAAATTCATTTCCTTCTCTTCATTTTTAAACGGTCTCAAGCCCAGCATTGGTTTTCTACATGGGTGTTGTGTCTGCAAAAAGAGTCTTTCCGCATGAGTGGCCTCACTAATCCTTTGCTTAGGTGAAGTGGAGACAAGTGACGGCCAAACTGTGGTCAAAGGCAACAGTGGAACGGACACATGTAGCATATGGCAGACAGTGTTGAAGACAGGCAGGTTCATGTCACCAAAAACTGCACACAAAAAATGGACCGAGTCTTTTGGAAATAGATGGGTTTTACACTGTGACATGAGACGTTTATAGATGAATATTTTATGATCATTTTACTGGCCTTAAGCTGTCAAAGCAGTGCGACAAGGTCAAACATGTACGGGAAACTCAAAAACTGCAAAATTACAACTTAGGTGAAACTTTCCAACAAATATAATTTCCCGGCCTGGTCATCTTAATTTCTTAAATTTCTGCGATCATATACTATATACTACTATACTAACTCCTGATTGTTTTCTTTTTCATTTTTCCCTTTGATCCAAATTTGCCATGTCAGTGAATATACAATAAAGCCACAAGTCAACAAAAGTTGAATTTGAGGAGGTCCAATTACATGATGTGATATTGTACTGTGCTGTCTGCATAATTCTGCCTGGCAGGCCAGGACAGTGGGAGACTGAATGAGGCAAGTGTCTCTGCCTGATTGTGAGCATTAATCATGCAGTCTCATGGAGTCCCCCTCGACATGAGGAGGAGCACTGCAAGCAGGAGCAATGGACTGTGTCATTTTAATGCCCAATTTCAGCTTGAGCTCCGACCTCCCGTCAACCAAATCAATTGCTTATTCACTGCTGGGCCTCCTCTGATGAGTCATGTCAGCCAGAAGGAGTGGTACGTTTTAATCTGGAGCACATTCTCTTCATCTCTGACTTTAAAAGACAATTAGGAGTGTTTACACCAATAAAACCTCAAAGGTTAGGCTTTAAAGATGTAAATGATCCATCATAACTCAAAAATACAGCTAGTTGGTGTCAGTGTGTATAAACAAACAATTTACATCTTCAGAATATATTCAAACTTCATGCTTAGCCGCCTCAGATATTCAGCCTTTGGTGCAAGCAGCGAGTTGTGCATTCTGGGAGCGAGGAATTGTCGTCATACCAAATATAAGTAGGACCAGTGGTAGGGAAACATTGACACCACAGGTGTCTCTATTCTAAGAATTCAATTTGAAGAAACAGCAAGTGGCTCTCCAAGGTACGTCTGTTGTCCTCCAAATAAATGTTTCTGACCTCTCAAGCAGCAGCAATCTCCTCGGCGGAGACAAGTCAATCAGTGTGTGGGTGATGTGTGGGCCAATCAAATAAGACAAAGAAGGACACCAACCAGTCTGCTTTGATCATTAATTAAATAATACACCCTCACACTGCAGACACACAGCCATACGTTAATTTGATCATTGTTATGACTGTGTGCCCTCTGTTTCATATACGGAGAGCACGTCGCGGGCGTCATTACAACACGTTTGCCTGAGGGGTTAATAAGGCTTTGAGAGAATACTTTGAGGCACATTAGATGAGACATGTGGCACCCAGTTTTATAATGAAACGACACTAATCAGATCTTCCAAAGCTGACTTCCAGCTGTGCGACTACGGCGAGTTCAGAGCTAAATAAACTAGAAACTTCAAATCTCAGATGAGCCAAGTGCATCTTAATTAGAGCAATCTATGATAGCTTTGTTCCTCGAGATTGCTATTATTGTGTGTGCATATGCATGTGGTTGTGTATGCATGTGTGTGTTTCAGATGGAGATACACACAGAGGCAGAGAGAGGCGCAGAGACTGCAATGTCTAAATAAGATTGTGTTGAAGCTTTTTTTTTTTTTTTTAAGCTTTTAGCACTGGCAAAGCTAAACAGTGTTAATTGACTGCTGTTTTGAATTTAGAAATAAAAATAACTTTAAAGACGTCACACTACTCTGTACAAGCATCGATTGTTTGTTTGCCATAATAAGTTACACATAGAATATCGCTTTTTTACACAATTCTGTTAAATTGGCCTTTTGGCCTTTAGAGTTAAGATTTAAGTAATATCTGAACTTTACTGAACTCTGCCAGGGACCTGTAAGAATATCAACAGCAGGTATATCCATCCACAGAAATATTTGTCCCTCTAAACCCCCAGCGAGTGAGGAGCTTTCACTCCAGCAGAGTCTGGGTTAGCAAATGAGTTTTGAAAACCAGAAATTTCAGGCAAAGTAAGCACTAAATCTTTTAAACTTGCAGGCCCTTTTATAGAAGGGCTGCTGAATGAGCTGAATGAGAACCTAAATTGGGCTGGGATGAAAGCTAAACCTTGTAAGTTAAGAGGTGCTTATCCACCGCTGACGCGATTTTGTTAGGAAAAAAGGTTTTACATCGCTGAATACGATGTGATGCAAATTTGAATGATAGGAGGCAGGTTCAGGAGATAAGCCAGAAGCTATAGTTACAGGTATTGAGGGCATAGAGTGATCAAGATTTCCATGTTCAGATGCTGGATGCAGACTCACAGTTGAGGTGGTTAAAAGGGAGTTTTATTGCCAAAATGTTGAATATTGGTGAAGGGCGGAGGTCCAGGTGACGGAGCGTGGCTGAGGGGGTGAACAGGCAGGGAGGCAGGTTGGCAGGCAGCGATCCTGTGGCGCAGGGAAAACAGGAGCAAAATTAGATTTGAATGCACAATTCAAGTTGGCCTGAAGTATAAACTGCACCACGAGGACTGATACAAGGATCTGGCGGAGACTGGAGAGAAGGGCTGGAGCTTTAAAATGCAGGGCTGATGACTGGATGTGCAGCAGGGAGCAGGTGAACTGAGAGAGCAGCGATCAGGAGAGAGAGGGAGGCGCCACGCCCACTACACACACACACACACACACACACACACACACACGGGCTGTGTTCGAAATCACCTACTGACGTTCTATTCATATTAAGTATAACGTCAAACTGAGTATGTAGTGTGCTCCAACTGTGTAGTATGTGGATTTTGTGTACGCCAGAAATGCCCGGATATGTAGTAGATTCATAAATTTTTTGTGTGTGCAGTGTGAGCTTATTGGTTATCCTCAACTTTTCCCAGTACGCCTTGCATCAACCCAGACTGTGTGATTTATTAACACTATATCAGTGTTCTAATGCTATAAATTATTGTAATTTAAGCTTTAATATAATGTTTCTCTCATGTCAACTGATCACATCACATTAATATACTGGCAGCCCGCCAACTTATTGAAACTACATTTAATGTTACTTTTATTTTGTAACCAACCAGAAGTGTGCTTATTTTGCATGGTGGCTAGCCTGAGAGTTGTTTGGCATCTCCGGAAACATCGGAGCAAATTCCCAAACTGGCGTTATTTGGATAAACCGATCACATATTGGTAATCATAGCTACTTTGTCGCCTGAAAGAGATTTAAAGAGATAATTTAGTGTTGGAACAGAAAGTTTAGCAGTGTTTAGAGCCTGATTTAAAGTTCCGCGCAGGTCGGTGTGAAATGCATTCAGGGATACTTCGCAATATATGTCAGTGTGAACAGTCTGCTGGGAACAGAAGACTAATGGTTTGATGAGTAATCAGCAGGCCCAAACAGAATCTGCGCCCGCGGTTCTCCGACGAAAAATCCGATGAAAATTCGCGGAATTTGAACACAACAGTGTTGCAGCAGCCGGTTCGGTGTACCTGAACGCATCCCGCCTCTCCCCCCTTTGTCTGTGGCTAATGTCACGTCGTGAAGTGGAACAACAGAGGAGAAAACAACTTGTTTTAACAACTAAAAGATGTCGAAAATCAAATCTACAGCAGAGGAGCTGAGGCGACACGGATCACTGCCAGAGATAGGGCAGATGAATCTGCCAATGATTATTATGAGAGCGGGGGAGAGTTGGACTGGAAAGTTTGTCAGCACTCGGTGGATTATCTGATGAAACAGACAATTGTGGAGCATCTAAAGTCCCAAAGACACGACAACAGAAAGAAGAGTGGTTTGGGTAAGTAACATCTACTACCTACTAGCTGGTTAACAGTTTGAAATAATTTTAAATGTGCCGTCGTCACCGGTGATGTAGTTTCTGTCATGCTAACAGCTAGCTCCCAAAGCTAAACTCCGTAGTGTGCAACGGTGTCGCGCGTGTGTGTGTGTACGTCAACGGTCCATATTTTGGGCGGTCGTCCGTCCAGCGTTAGCCCACCCAGTCTGCAATGTTAATATGGGGTTTTGCATGTCAAAAAATGTTATTTTTGCTCCAAATACATTGATTATAGTGCTGGAAAACTGTTTAAAATCTAAAAAGGAAAAAAACACGCAGAATCCCACAGATTTTCCTCCTGAATCACCACAGAAAACCAGAAAAAAGTCCGCGGACTGGTAATCAGTATGTAGTCCATACTGTGTGAGTGTGTAGTAGGCAGGACGTTAGTAGGCGATTTCGAACACAGCCACAGAGATACAGACACAGGGGGAGGGTCAAGGGAAACAGAGGACAAGCGAAAACAGGGAAAGAACT